>VWZG01011221.1:252178-340427 GCA_013396735.1 Grallaria varia
AAAAAAAAGAAAAAAAAAAAAGAAAAAAAAGAAAAAAGAAAAAAAAGGTGGAATCATAAGGAATTCTGCTTGCTAACACTAGTGCTGGCTTCGCTCCAAACCCATGACCCTTACAACATGTTGCTGTAGGATTGCTGGGCAAGCTGCTAGAGTCACTGAAGCAAGAGAGAGAAATCCCCAGATTTCCTAATGTGTGTAATTCTGCATAGCATGAGCTAACCATAACCCCCTGAGAAACCTCTTGGTTTTAGTCTTAAAATGGGCCCAAAAAAGATGCACACAAAAAAAAAAAAAACAAACCAAAAAACACAAAACACAAACTACACAACCTTCAGCTTTAAAGCAAGTTAATGCGGATGGCCAAAGACACTAGACTTCAGCAACGTTTTGTTACTTAAAGGGGCCTTCCAATCCAGAACTGGGAATAAAACTTCAGGGCTCACTGCCCAATTCCTGAGATGGAGTGAGATACAGTTCCTAATGAGTCTTCCTGCTGAACAATCGGCTTCTTCAAGGTGAGCAGAGATCTCAACTGAAGGATAAACAGGAAACTCTTAATGACAGCCTTAAAAGGTTAGATAAGAAAACAGGTTCCAAAGTACCTTATATTTATCTACTTGGCTTTCACCTGCAGATACTTGTCACCACTTACCGCCTCCTCGGTGGACTGTTAATGACCCACCACATTGCTTACAGAAGCCTTCATGTAAGTCCTTTGTGTAAAAGAATTGTAAGCTCATATCTACTTGTGTAAAAATAAAAATCATCTCCTTAAAGGCAAAGGAAACAGGCCACTTCTCCTGCCTGTAAATTGTAATTTGCCTCTGCTGAAGCCATTCTCTAATAATATAAGCCTGTACTTAAGCCAAAAACAGTGACTTGCATCTTAAACCCAGCAACCCAAAAGTTAGTATTTCTGCACATCTGCTGAACCTTTAACATGCTGATTTCTCAGGGACAGTGTTGCTTTCTCAGCATCCTGAAGCTCAGGAAGCTCTCATCATGACATCAAGGCCAACTCAAAACTCAATGAAGACAAAACATATTGATATAACTAATACAAATTAAAGCTGCATCTTGCAGCTTTCCAAGCCCTTGTGGCATTTCTGCAGACAGAAGGCAAATCCTGGTCAAAACCAGCCTATCCCCACAACTATGCCAAACTGCAGTTTCAAAGACATATGCCACCATTTCCCAAAAGCAGGAAAGAGAGTAGGGTATCTGCACACTGAAACACTTTCTCAACCTATATTTCTAAGTACTTATAGCAGTGCTTCTGAAGTCCCCTTCTTCTATCAAGTGGAAAATTTCTGAGATTCCAGAGGCCCACATGTGACTTGGCCAGAAAAATGCAAGGCCCAACCTTTTAGCACAGAGGCCACCCACATGAAGAGATCACTCACGGGACCTGGGATAAGAAGTCTGAACTCACAAATAAATCAGGAGTTTGATCTTGGATGGGTTTAGCAGAGCTTAGAATCAAATCTAGGGAGTCAAACAGATGTGAATACTGTGGCCCTTTGCTGCTAAAGTATCCTGATAGGAGAAATCAAGGATCAATACTGAAGAATAACTCAGTAAGAGAACGTAGAGCGTTGACACAGGTACCCTGGAATAGATATTTAATTGTTGGAGAAAAGGAGATGTGAAAACGTAATTTCTCATCAGAGGAAGGAAAATTAGGGCAGAAATTAAAAAGAGTAGTTGACAAATAGCACACTCAAATACAACCCGCTGAACTGAGTGGTTCTCCATACTTAAAATACAGAATGTATCTAAGGTGTTGTGATGACTTGGTACCACATCGTTTTCTGGTTGTCTGTGAGTTTACATAGCTGCAAGGCAACCATTTTCCCCAATAAAATCATTCAGCAAGCAGGTTTCTAGTGATTCACTCGACTTCTAAAATAAACACTATCACAGCTGATTATAAGCACTTACCCATGCTGGAACTGCTGTCGTGTTCAGATACACAGGAGTATAACACTACCTTCAGTAACAATACCAGAAAAATGACATTCATTTTCTAAGTCAAGCAAGGTCTTACTTTCAGCTCGAGGGCATTCATCTGTCTGCCTGTAATATGGGAACTTTTCAATGTCATCTCCAGGCAAGCCCAACGTTCAGGAGAAGTTCTACAAATCAAAGCACAGACCATATGATTTTGATGACAACCCATTCACCCAAAGAGAAAAGTGCAGGATGCATGCAATCCCTTGCCTCTCCCCAGTCAAACCAATACCTTTATTCCCACCCCACAATGGCTTATATCATGAAAAGAAAAATAACAATGGCTATTAACCATCTGCTTCTCACCCCATTACAGCTAAAATGTGGTCAACTGAATAATTTACTTCTTTTTGCTCTGCCCGGGAGATAAGACTGGTGGGAAGGAAAATTGTGTTCTCAGCTCCTAGCACAGAAACAAATAAGGGACCTTCAGCAAATGAGAGAGAGATGAGATAGAGAGATAAGATGGCCCCTATCTTCTGGTAGCAATGGAAGTGGGAATATGCCAAGTGTGAGAAGGCAAACCTGCTGCCAGCAGGAATGCTTGAAGAAGTAGTAGATGGGAGAGGAGCCTGCAGAGATCCCACAGAGGAAAAGCAGGATGCAAGGAGTTCTCAGGGCCGTATTCAGGGCTACAGAATACATGCCACGTGGTGATTTTCAATAATATTAGAATTTTCTGAAACTAGTTAACAGGGTCCCGCTGACAGCATGAGAACCTTTTATGAGCCAGATTTGGTGAAGTGGGTTGAAATGAACTCACGAGAGACACTGTACTTTCTCTGTGCCGTGAAAAGCACTGGAGAGGCAGAAAGAGATGGGGTAGGTAAAGGCGCAGGCTGTCACACCTGGGGACAGCCAAGGATCACAGTGCTGGTCTGCACGTACACTGCTGAGGGCTGGTGCCTGCTGATAAAAGGCAGCATTTTTACCTCAGGGTAGCTAACATGCACACCAGCTACCTTGAGGTAGAAAAGTAGTGACGATGAGATATTACAAATTTTACGATGAGGTGACTTTCCAAGAGTGTTGTACTTGACATGTACCTTTGTTACCCTGAGGAAAAAACACTCAGGTTTTTCTGACGGTGAAAATATCATTATTCACATCTTGGTGCCCTGTACAAGAAACTGAAACCATTTTGCACTGGCTCTGGGTATCATTAGTAATTTTTCTTCACTTACTTTCATTTAAAAGCATATAATTTGATGAATACACAGATGCATGTGCTCTCAAGGCAAGCTTCTGCAAATTTTGCAAAGAATTTTTTCATACACCACAAATGTACTTTACTTTCATTTCTGCACAGAGCCCAAACATTTCACCATGTCATTTTCTTGCAAACAGTTCAGAGGAAATTAATACAACACAAATTAAATTTTTTACCACAATCACTCTGAAGGAATAACCCATCTTCTTCTTTAATTAGTATAAACCTTATTGTTCAGCATTTAAAAAAAGAATTAAAAGTCAACATGCAGGTGAAAACCCTTTCATGCATACAAACCCCCTTATTATTTTGCTCATGTGCCAGTATTGCAACACACCCAACAAACACATATTAAACTTTTCACAAACCTTAATTATTGAGAAGAAAGCTAAATTTTTCCATGAGTTCCGTATTATTAAAATATTCTCAGAAGCTTCCATACTAAACTCACTGGGGAGCAATTTCATGTTCCTTGCATCCCCCAATACATATGCTGGGCAATAACTGTAAGTAATTCAGGATAGGATGGCCCTTCCTCATTTAAGAAATGGCTGTTACCATATGTAATTTTGCTCTTAGTTCACTGTAAACAATGATCAGTGACAATTAGTAGCAATCTTAATAATTTGTAAATCCTTTATAAAGGATTTTCAGGAGAAACCTTCTACTAAAAGGCCTTTTAATTAAAGCAACCTTGGCCTCTCTGTATAAATGTATCACAGAAATTGGATGGTTTTTAATGTGCCTCATTCAATCAGGCAAGATAGAATAGGCTGGTCAAGTTTCCTCTGACCCTCTTCCACACTCTCCTGCTCCAGTAAAATGACCTTTCCCATTCCGTGATACCATGAGCAGCTGGCAGATGGATACAACTGGTGGATGTCCCCTGTTAGAGAACTCTAAAAGGTTGCTCATCTGCACACAGCAGTCAGAAACACGTGGTGTGCCTGCTATGAGCATTTTGTACTCAGTGGTAGATAAGCTCTCAGCTGCTACCCCTGGCATTTCCCACCAGGACAGCAGAATACTTCTGCAGGCACATCCTGGCCAACATCCGACACCTCACCTGTAGTCTGACCTGCATCAAGTGCTCCACCATTTCAGGTGCCTCTGCCCTTTGCATGATCACATTAAGACTTCAAGAATGTGGAAGATCTATGCAGTTACATTAGTCTCCAGAAGCTTGGTCACACACCAGACAGGAGTCAAGCAGGCACACAAAACATGTAGCTTTGGGTTCAGATACTCCTCCCAACCCTCCCAAAAGACTAAAGCTTTCCAGGCTTCCAGCTACATGAACACTGAATGTCTGTGTAGAAATAGCTTTGTAGTCACAAATACTGCAGCCATGAAAAACACACTGGCATAAAAAACACCTTTTTTATCCATCTCCCAGAACACTTGAAGGATCAGAAACATTTTCCCATTTGATTAATTTGTTTTCACTATAGGCAAAGTTACGGATTATGTAGTTGCTCTGAGCTGGGATATGCAAAGACAGTATTAGCAACCAATGCATTATACAATGCAGTAAAAGATGGCCTGGGTTTTCTTCTGTTTCAGAGGTTGTGCTTCCAACCTGATAGAAGGACTAAAAAATTAATATCTTAGTGAGAGCCAAGATTCTCATGGCCATTACCTTCATCCAGGAGCTAGAAAAACATCAAATATTGTAAGAATCATAAGGGAAAACAATTGACAACCTAAAGGAAGATCAAATCACCCATGCCACATCAGGCCAACCACTCATGTTGGCGTATTTAATGACTGCCTCAGATTTAGAGAAAGACAATAACCCCATAATGCACCTGACCAATTACAAAATGCTGTGTATGGATAAGGGAAAATCCTTTCTGATCCCTACAGAGACTAGCCAGTATGCTGAAATATGAGATTTAATTAAGCCTGCCTTATTACTTCAAATGCTACAACTGTTTATTCCAGTTTCCAGGCCCTTTTCAGTACAGCACGGCATTCACACTTACAGCCTCCCGTGGCCAGAACTCCACCAGCTCAACCTCACATTGCGAGGCACCTTCTGTGGATGAATGAAATTTACTGGCCCTTTTGCCTCATTTTCTTAACAAGACACTGCCAGGTAGAAATCAATGGTTTTTCTCATGGTGTCACCCACCTGAGGCAGTCACCTCCAAGTCCACATGAATGTTGCCCAGGTGATAGAGCAGGGAAGGTGAGAGGAGGAAAGAAAGCCAACTGAGGTGCACCAGGACTTGCAACACAGTCCCTTCTCAAGTTTGCGTAGGACACTCTGAGTTTGCCCGTATGCGCAAAATTAAGATTATATCTATAACGGTGCAATTACTAATAAAAGACAGTAATTATATTATGGTTAATTTAGCCTCTCTTCTGGAACATCTGCTTTCTGCCTCTGCAATCCCACAAAAATTTACTTTTTACATGTTGAAAGCAGCAGATAAGAGAAATGCAAAACCTCAGGTACAACTATAAAGAGAAAAGGAAGGAAGAGGGAAGGCAACAAGTTAATAATTGTTCAGAATCTGAAGTCTGCAGTAAAGAGGGAAATAGTTTTGTTCTGTTAAACAAACACCTCACTAATGACAGGGTCTCCTGCCCATTTCCCACAATCCTCTGGATAAATTAAAAAAAAAAAAAAAAAAAGGACTTCTAAGTTCAGCCTGTGCCTTACTTAAAGTCAATTCTGAAGAAAATTGCTTGGAGGAGGAAGGAAAAAGGGGAACCGAAGGAGAAGTCAATTCGGAGAAGAAAATGTTGCGTTTTTGGAAATTCTCCTCCCTAAAATTACACAGTACCTCATTTTGGAAATTCCAGAGTAATGTTTCAGCAGTGCTGGAACTGAGTGAGACCCTTGGCAACGCCAGCTGACAATCTGCCCCAACTGCGGCTGCAACGCTGCAGAGCTAGCGTGGCCAGAAGCCCCACAGACCATCATTTGAACTGGAAAGTTTTCTACAGGGAAAACTGACATTTCCAGTGGAAATTTTTTACTTTGAAAGAATTAGGTTACTTTCTTTAAATCTGTATGGTGGCAAAGCAGGCTATCAACAAACCAGAGTGACTTCAGCAGAACTCCACCAGCGTTGGGAGCACTCGTCCAACGAGCAGGGGCTGAGGGAGGTGGGCTTGTTCAGCTTGAAGGAGAGACAGCTTTGAGAAGACTAACAGAAGCCCCCCCAGGGCTTATGAGGATAACCATCAAGGAGATGGAGGCAGGATCCTCACAGTGGTACACAGAGGGAGGACAGCGAGTGTAAGTTGCAAGTGAGGTTCAGACTGGATCTGAAGGGAAATTTTTTCACAATAAAAGCCTTTGAAATCAAGCAGGGGAACAGGTTGCCCAAAGAGGTTGTGCAATTTCCATTCTTGAGGAGTTTCAATACCTACCTGGACAAAGCCCGGAGCAACCTGGTCTGATCTTTAAGCAGACCCAGTTTTGGGTAGAAGGATGCACATGAGGCCTTCTAAGGTCCCTTCTAACCTATTTGATCTTATGATCTTAAAACACCCAACATGCTCCACCAAACACAAATTTAAGATCCGAATCATTTGGAGCAGATGAACTCATTCAGGTGCAAACCACACCATCCTCTTCCATCTCCTCTAAACTGTGTTAGAAATCATTCACCTTCCCATCATCATCAGTGCCCCTCTATCTGAAGTTTGTGTGACTAGAGAACTCATCAAGCGCTTCTGTTATCTGGCACTTGTTTACAAACCTTTCTACAGCATTCACAAATGTTGTGCAAACAGTGCAATAACTATAATGAGTCAAGGCTCCTTGATCCAGAGCATACCCTGCAGCCACCAACTCCCTGCAAGGCTTGGAGAGGCTCTGTCCCATCCTTTTAGCTGTTTCAGTTGCGTATCTTTATGAATGATAACACCTGTGATACTGAGGGGTCTCTGCCCTCCAGCATGTTATCATTAGGCTTCACTATCATTATCTATCTAAAAGTTCTGAGGAGCAAGCAGAGCAAAAAGAGCAACCCCTTTTAGGTAGTAATGCTTTTCTTCCTGTTGGCGTCATGCTTGTGAAATTTGTGGATATCAAACAACCACAGACTATCTAATGAAAGACTTTGACAAGCTCTCAGCAGTCTTGAGATCACTCTGAAATTCGAGGATGTTCAGCACACAACAATAAATAGATTGGTCCACATGGGTCCCGAGGTCATTAAAGTCCAGCACATTGTATATGAAGTCACTGCAAAGATTCTAATAAAACTTTACAGGCTTTGGAAGAAGCAAACAAGGCAGGATCAGCAGATTGCTATGATTTTGGATTGCTTTGTGATTTTCCCCTGTTTGGCAAAGCAAAATGACAAGAATGAGAATCCAGGGAATGACAAAAGTACAGGCTTCAAACTTTTCACTGTCCTATACACCCGCAGTAATTGAGTACGTCACACTCTTCAAAGTACTGATCTCTGCAACACCTCTGCAAGGTAAATACAGCACCCCTGTTTTACAGATGCTGAAGTGAGGCACTGGAAAACTGAGTGGTATGTTGAAAACCACACTATGAACAGAGAACTGAATCCAGGTCTCACAAATCCCAGGCCAGGGTCTAGACCTATAGGTGTTGTTAACATATGTTTTCTTACAAAAATTAGGCTCTTCTCATCCTCAGAACAGGCCTGTGAAGATTTTTAAAAACTTAATTTTCTCCCAATTTACCATGAGTTCAGTTTTCCAGAATTTAGACAAACATTTGACTGAAATGCAACTCAGTAAGTGTTCAAACTAGATCACTTTCAAACACTGTGAAATGAAATTACATTGGATTTTTAAGTGCTTTTCCTACCTTTTTATTTCCATTTTTGTACAGCAAGAATTAACCTTTACTGGTTGAATAGATGCAGAGACTGGAGTCGTGGTGGCTAGAAACTACAAGATTAGACAAGTAAAACCTACCACAACACCTGCTGCTCTTCTAGATGCCCCACACACAGCACTTTTAGCAAAAATTACTGAGTCAAGAGATACCTAATTAGCACTTAGTCCTTGTACTTTCTGCATCTGACCCAGGTGCAGAAATGAATATACTAGCTGAAGTTTCAGTTTGTTAGCTTTCTGTTTTTAATGAAAAAAAAAACTGTTTTCCTGTCAAGCAATAGTTTTAATGGAAGTTTTTTTGAGCGGTCCCAGTGCCAAGTGCTCTCAATTCACCGAGTAAGGGCATTTAGTATCTCTAAGTGCTCAATACTTTTGTACTTGACCCTCTGGGATCAACATAACATGATACTCAGAGGCAGAAAAGTAGTTCCAAGTAGCGCAAAACCTAAAAGTGTTGATGCACATTCGCTGGTGGAATTAACTGGGATGGATGAAGCATTTACCGTTGCCAGCTGTCGCCTCTGTCCCTCTGTTGAACCATCCCAGGCAGGGTTTAGCAGAACAAGTATCCCCTCTTGAGTCAGCAGGGTTGACAGCCTGAAATCAGCAGGAGCTCGCAAGAGAACAGCGGGCTATCAGCTCCCTGGCTAAGGCGCTGGCACACATCACATCCCGCCGGCTCATGGCAAGGCAGCGTCCCCAGCAGAGGGTGGGGAGGGAAGAGCGCTGGGAGCAGTTTCTCCTCCAGCTGTCTCTGACTGAACTCACCAAGCGTGAGTCAACACCCAAGGCCGGTTAGCAGGCTGCTAGCATATAGCGCTGCTGGTTATAAAAGGGAATGGCCCTACACTAACAGGGCTCGAACCTTCAGTCTGCGCATCTCCTCTTTGAGACAGACTCTAAAGTCACTTTGAATCACAGAATGAAATACACGGCTAATGAAAGCCACAAAAAATTACTGCCTTTGCCCTCGTGTCTGAACTTTTATCTGCTCATCTGAACATTTTGCAAAAAAACAACAGAAAACCTATTACAAAGATTGCTGGTGCATGAAATGATTGAGAAATATTTGCAGTTTGAAAGCAGTTTCACTTCCTGCCTGATACCACAATGAAGCTTTTTAATAAAGTTAACATCACTGTTATTTGTTTTACATCTATGTCCTTATTGTGCCTATTTTAGATTTCTTGAATACTTCTGTTAAAACAAAAAAACTCCACATCTCCTAAAGCCAGAAGTTCCTGGGTTTTCATTGTAAGCCACACTGCTGATAATGTAATAACGTTTCTAATAAAAATAATACCTTGTGCTTACACTGTAAAGCAGCTTTCATCCAAATATTTCAATGCGTCCTACAAATTTTAGTTAAGCTACCTAAATATAAGCATACCATTTAACAGCTGGGCAGCCTGAAAGATTTTGTGACCCTCTTTCCACAATTATAAAGGCTGAAAAACTAGGTTATGGAGTCCTGAGTTAAAATACTCCAGGAACCATTAAACTATACTGTCCGTGCAACACCTATTCACAGTAGTTAAGTTCCAGAGCTGATAGAATACTAATTAAATTAATTTTGCGAATGCTTCTGTGCTGCTATTTGTGAGGTTGTGTTCCAATATGCAGACAAGCTGTTAGATAGTCATGAAATATATTTGTGAGTCCTGAAAGTAATGAATTTCAGCATGAATAACTAGCTAAAGAGTGTCCTACAAAATAGAAAACATAACAAAAAGCTATCGTATGTTCCCTACTATTATTTTTGGTTACTTAAAATGTTTCAGCTACCCACTCAAAAAGCCACGTGAGCAGTATCATAATCTTGCAGGCTCTGTCTCTTTCTAGAAACTACTTGCACTGTGTCTAGAATGAAAAAGCTACATTTGTTCATTACAGTTTTAACCAAAACAGTTAAACACCGACCCACAAAGGAATTGCCCCAGGGAGGGCTGGACAACTGTCCTTCTTTTCAGTTCAAAAGGAGGCTCACCAGCTTTTGTGACAGCATCTTCCAAGGTGGTGTAATTGGCAGTGGCAGCATGGCCATTACCCCATTAAAGTCACACGGCCCAACTTTGCTAACACAGTGATAGTACAGACCATGCTCTGCACTGCCTCAAAGGTCATGTTTCTTGCATCTTCTTCTGAAGCCATCTGGGGGCACCTGTTGGCTGTTGGACTTGCTGGACTCTGGGTCAGTTCTTGCAGGATCGTGGACGTTCTTACATAACTAAGTAACGTGACATATATGTGAAAAGTCCTTTTTTTAACCATTTTCTTCCCAAGGGGAAAGTTAGACATGCATATTTAAACTAAGAACTTTTATTTCTATAGGGCTAAATGAGTTGCAAGACCCACACCGAAACGTGACTGTGGTTAGTGATAAATGTGGGAAAAATGCAGTAAGATAGGGTGTGAAGAGCAGGAAGCAATGGTGGTGTCTGGGTGATTCATGTGTGCCTCTGTCTTCCATACAGAAATTTCATTGCCCAGGGATAATCCCCGAGTGAGCTGATGTGAAACCATCATGAGTATATCCCTTCTGTGTAGGTAAACTTGTGTAATTTAGATCTTTCCAGTGCAGCACAGTGGAAGGTTTATGCACCAGGACCTGAAAAAATTGGAAACAGCAGAAATGCTAGAGAAAAGCTTTTTCTGATGTGTAAAGGTTTCCTTCCCCCTTGGGGAGTCCTGACAGCAATCTGAGGTGTTTGCTGTTCTCTGTCTCAGCTCACACATTGCCCACTGCCCCTCACGCAGCAGGGAAAGGCTGAAAAACCATCGGGCACATGTTTCCAGGTGGGCAGTGGACCTGCAGAATTTCCAGTGCTTTGAAATTCTGCTTTTGTCCTTCTTCCTTTCTTTAAGCATACAATTTCTTTTTTTGTTCCCTGATCTTAACCATGCGCTCACAGACACAGAGATCATAGGTCACCAGAGGCAGAGGCAGAGCCAGGCAGGCAGTCACCCTCTGTGGTGCAGATCTGTGTACCCTCACACCTGGCAAGATGACCATGTTTCAAGCAAGACACCAACTGTGGACAACAATTCAAGTGGAACGTATGAAAGGAAACTTGGAAATCAGAGAACGACTTTTCCCTGTTTCAGCAGGAAAAACAGTGGGGGTCAATTTATAATAAGGGACAAGGTTTTACAATGATGGATTTATCACTGTATGCTACTTTTTTTCTGGTAATTCCCAGCATTTCCAGTGTCTATGCCAGGATATCTCTATACCCATACCCATTATCATTGCATTGCAACCCACTAATCTTGCTCTTTCCCCAGTATCTTCATTTCTGCCACTCCAGCTTCTTATAACAGTAAAAACTCCATACAGACCTACATGCATAGAACATATGGAACATATGTACCTATGTTCCTTTTCACCAATAGGAAGAACACTTAGACAACACTCTCTGAACCTCCTGTGTTCTTCAAATACTCTTCTCTGTATTACTCAAGATTTAGGACAAAATCTTGTATCTACTTTCAGAAACAGACATAGGCACAAACTGCAATATTAAGACTGCTGGGAATTGCATCTCTCCATACCTACTTTTCACTAGACCTGAGCATTTGTCAGACAGGGTACTAGTCTCTCTTCTTTTGACTCCAGACAAGTCAGGCTGTATTTGTTCATGGTGTTTGGCTAACACACATAAAATATATTTGCATCCATCACATGAAGAATGGATGTTACAATGTTGATGGGTACTGTAATAAATAACAGGTTACACAATAAAACAAAACAATCACCCATGTCATAGGAATAACAATTGGTAAACATGCTGTCTCCCTTTTTATGGAGCATTTCAGATTTTGTCTGGGTTTTACTACAGTGTAAGCAACATGTGCTTTGTGTTAGTTTACTCTTCTCTTTTATTCTCTTTTAAAATCAATGGAAATTTGTTCTATAGTTACTGAATTTTTATTCTTATCTTATATACCACTCTTCTATTCATATAAATGCAGCAAGATCAACCAGTGAAGTGTGACAAAAGCAATTTTGGAAATAACAGGAATAAAGTGATATATTCCCCAGACCTCCCTTCAGCACACAAACAGAAAGTTGCTAAACAGTACAAACCCGCCAACATGGAAATCTCCAGCATTGTTCTCTTCTTGATCTTGATTTAAAATGCAGAAAAAATGGAAAATGTAGGAAAGAAAAAAAAGGCATAGACAAGTACAGTTATGAGGACAAAGAGAAATTTTCATGTGTGGCATTGTATCATATTTCCAAAGCTCTTTGTAGTGTACACAAAACATCTCCTCATTGATTCAACTAACAGAGGAAATAGCAGTCTATTGATCCAGTTAGCATAGCTGCAAGTTGTATGTGAGTACACAGACATATATTAAACACATTTTGGAAATAAAAAGTAGTTTCTAGTACATCACCCCTCTCAACATGGGTGTAGCAACGCTGCCAATCATGCTGCAGTTTAATATAGATTTCCTATGGAAATTAATTCCACATGCTGATGGCTTACTAGTTAATGTCTACGAGTTACTCATTTATCTGTTTCACATTTATTGACTGTCAATGTCATAGAATACCCCCCACCTTCTCTTGTTATGAGACAGTGAATAGTAACTCCTCATATTTCCTCTATTCAGTAGTTTCCAAGCCTTTTGCTTCTTGAGGAAATTTTACAGTGTATTCTATGTCTTTATATACAGTCCTCCGAACTAGGATCGTTACACTCTTAATTAGTGTGTTTTGCTTCATACAAAGTTTGTGAAACAATCAAATACCTTTAGTATAATTCATAATCTCCTAAATTGTAGAGGATATTGTTAAAATTTTCCTTATAAATCTGTTTCTTTGCAGATAAAAAGAAGTTGTTAGGTGAAGACACATAAACATTGCTAAAACGAGAGAGGATGAGCTGTGTATTTGCTTTCTCCATATGATCTCATGTAGGGCTGACTGAGTGTGTTAAGGTTATAATTTGGTTTGAGATCTAGTTTTGCAAGGGAAGCATTGTTAACCAAGGCAGGATCCTCTTACTCTGCTATTTATTCTACTTTATTCTACTCCAGCAGAACTTTACCTGGGAGATTTGCAGCTCAGAAACAGCCTGAAGTCGTCTCACATTAAGGAAGCATATCTAGGGAGACCGATTTCCCTCCATATTATCAGCGCTCTTCTTGTACGTGATAATTATAGGTCAGGGCATGATTCTCAGCTTACCACAACAATCGTGAAACTATTAATGTCCAGTGAGTTGCTCCCAATACAATAGAGATTTCCAAACCCTGCAATCAGTTAAGATAAATATTACTATTTTGTAGAAGGCCTTGTGTGGATCTTGGTGACCATATGCTTGAAATTCTAACATGCATACTGGACACAAACATCAGCACATTATTTTCAAACAAATTGTGAAAGTGGTTTTGTTAAAAGCAACATTGACTAAAAAGTCCTTTAGTGAATGAATTTCTGCACTTAACAGAAAGCAAGAAAACAATTGTTTCCTGTAATTGGACAGTTTGATTAGAGGCAGGTGGTGCAGAGCTGAGAAAACTGGAGCCATGAAGCCAATTTTAATGTCAAGTACACTTCCTTTTCTTTAAGATCCAGAAACTTAACACAAAAAAACCACACACAACATAAAAAAGGACATTTAATTCCTATTTATTATTATCTCTGTTGGTATTCTATCCATAGCAGAATTTTGCAGCTTCAAAATAGGTGCATACTTGATGTTCATAATACACAATTTATACAGGAATAAAAGGAACACGGACCTAAGAGGGGGGAAAACAGTCTTTAAGATTTCCTTGAAAAGATAGGCAAGAGATGTGATGTTGTGGCAAGGATCACTTCAACTGTAGCTTTATTACTTTTATTACCAGTACACTGAGGAGTCCCAGTGATGAGTCACTGTGCTGGGCAGCATACAAAGCAGCACCTTTGACTGCAATAGAATTAAATCTCCTTCAGCTCTTGCTGAAATTTCAGTGGGTATCAATCTCGATTACTGCACAAGCAAATAAAATAACCAGGTCTACTCAACCAGTCTCAGCCCACATTAAGCCAGACACCATATCTAATCAAGAAGAAACTAAAGTCCTGCCATGGGATGGGAAAGAGGTTGACCATTTTATATACAGCTGATTTAAAGTATACAGAATACCAAACACTGAACTGAGATAGAATTAATTTTCTTCTTCATAGCCTACTTCACACTGATCCTTCAAAAGAGTATGCTTTAAATAACTGAAGGATAAAACACCCTGGAACAAATTTGCTGCTGGTGTAGACCAGCATATAACTTTGACCAGTATTTGATGTAAGAAATAAGCCTGAACAAAGGGAACTTCCTTCTCAGAGGATGACAGTACACCAAGAACTGTCAGTGCCACCAACCTCTCTCGAAGCTGACTCCTGATGCGCTGAGATGGGAGATGCTCATCACTCCCTTTCTGACATGGTACAGAGGACGTGACCTCATCCCACCCGCTCCGACCAAGAACCCGCTGCACATCTTGACAGCAGGCAAGAACAGGAAAAAAACCCTGTGCTGGGCCCTGTGCGTGGGAGGAGGAAGCCGTCTTGGTTAGCTGTCACCCAGCGCGACTGCGAGCGATTGCACACTCCCACTCCCACCACCTGCATCCTACAAGCGAGCTACACCTCTGATCTGGACTGAGACGCTGTGTGAGCACAAAATTACCACCCCAGTGCTGCCGGGAAGGGGAAGGGGAAGGCCCGTGCAAATGGTGGCACTAAACCACGAAGCGTGGTGAGCAACACAGCGGCAGGAAGGAGCTGAGCTTCTCAAGTGCGTGGCAAAACTCACAAGGGCCACTCCTAGGCTTGTGAACCTTCTCTATCACACACTGCTCACAGCTGGGCCTAATTCCCCCAACTAACCACAAGCATGGGAGTGCCTTTGGGCAAAGCTTCACCCAGAAGCACTGTCTGGTGAAGGACATTAGTGAAATGCGCACAGCTTGGGTCAGAAGCATCAGCAGTGGGACCACAGGGACAGCTGACACTCATGCAGAACACAGGGAGATGGCTTACAACATGTGATGGGGTAGAATGGACCTCCCCAGCTGGGGCTTGAATGAGACACAACTGACACACATGGATATGTTGGTACTATTACAACAGGAATATATTCACAAGGAAGTACTTAACATTATTTTTACTGTACCAGGCACAAAGTTAGCTTCAATCAATATCAGCTATGCACAACCTCTTCTCCATCTATTCTTTCCCTCAATAAGGTATTTATTGCAGGCAACACTTGCACAGTAAGTGACTTTTTGCATCAGTACTTGCATCTTTTCATGAGGGCAGCATGCTGTATATTATATCCCAAACATTTATAAGTTAGGCTTAGTAATAATACAAGAGTTAGGGACAACAGGTATTCCAAGTGATTGCTTAATGACAGAAAAAACCCCACTCTTTCTTAAAGAAAGTTACAAATTCTGAGAGATAGAAGTGAGGCTGTATGAAATCCAGGAGTGTCTATGTGTCTCTAACACACTTGAGTGGTCAGTGCTAGTAACTTGCTAGTTACAGCTCAAAATATCCTGGTTTTTTTCTTAGTTGTTCAAAAATTGTTTTTACTTTGGCCTTTAACTGTTCCAGAGCAGTCCAACCAGGTTCCATCAAGATGACTGTGAAGCCTATCATTGGCTGAGTTGTGACCAGACAAAAGGATTTGACATAACAGGAACAGTCATTACCAACAACTAGGGAAATTAAGCACTTTTTGAACATCTCCTAGAGCTCACACCTTCCTTGGCAAGTCTCAAAGACACCCACTAAGACGAGAGGGAAAGGATGAATTCTTAACATAATACTCTGGATGCTGATCTGAAAGAGGTTCCCTAAAACTAGGAACCTGCTCCTCAGCACTGAATAAACTTGATCATCCTGTGTAACATTTATAATATCCAATTGTTCTATACTGTTAAGTAAAATTTTAATCACAGTATCTAGCCACCAAAATTCTTTGCATTTCCTTAGAGAAGTCAAAACAAAATAAATTCTCTTTGGTAGACTCAGTATTTCTCAGGCAATCATACTGACTATGGATAATCAAATGGCATTATTTAAGCTCACTTACTGTACTCCTCTTCAGGTTTTCCAGCCTTCTCCACATGGATATTGTCTCTTTTCACACTACAGTATTTATCTAAATGATGCAAAAGCACAGGGATACACCGTGCAATTGCTAGTTGGACAAAATTGGAATAAAGTCAACACAGATTTTAAAGACGTTTAGGCATTTAGCTCCCCTGGCATTAGGAACAAAACATCTCACAAAATCTGGTTGTTAGACAGAGACTGGAACAGAACTGCATTCCTCTGTACAGCTGGAGTCTGATGGTCATGTTTGAAAAGGGTCTTTATCACTGAAGCGGAGAGAAAACAGGCACAAATCAGCTGGACATAAGGTCAACAGCTTTGCAAGGGAGGAGAAACTCCTGTCCTTATTTTCCTATATCTCCAGCAATTCTAGTCTAACCAGGCCTCATCCAGGAGGAACTGCTACTGAAAAATGCAGTCTTCTCCCTAGCCCACAATCTTCCAGTTCAGACACATTTCTCAGTCCATCCTGTTGAAAAAAAAATATTTTACAATACACACACTAATAACAACAACAAAAAAAATGCTGTTGAAACAAGGCCCTCCGAGACACACTAGTTCTCCCAGGAGGAGAGGCTGAGAGAGCTAAGACCCTGTGGCTGTTGTTACTGAGGGTGCTCAGATACTCCAGCAATGAGTGTGATGCAGAAACACACATAAAATAGAAACCACCCAGCTGACAAGGCTCTGCTGTACTTTGATTCTCTCTAGGTCATCACTGACATTACACTCTGGCCAGTCTTCCAGCACCTCCCAGTTTTCTCATGTTGCCCCAATTGCCTCAGAATTCAGAGAAGCTTGTTACCTAGGCATGGGTTATATCGACCTTGAGAAATTGAGTTTTCAGGCATCTCGATTTCATGATCACCTGTGCAGGTCTGATCCTGATCTTCTCTAGTAATTCCCTTTTCTCCCTTGGGAAATTTCTGCCATCTGTTCCCTTATTCTTTTCCTGAAAATGGATGCAAAAATATAGGTTTTAGCAAGGCCCTCAGTAAATGCTTTCACTTTCTCTCATAGGCCCCATCATTCCTTTCAGTAGCCTGTTATTCCAAATGCACTGCAAGCAAATGCATTTAATTGTATTTTAAAGTGACCAAAGGTTTCAATTACCAGTTTCATTCTTGTTCAGCTCATATATTTATTTCAAGCACTTATGCATGTTTCCTTTCACTCTGCATCTGTCTTTTTTTATTTCCACTCATTCTTTCTGTTGTGAATCGTCATCTAATGTAGAGCATTATAATGGAAGTCAGGTCTTCTAAATCAGCTGCTTATCCTTCAAACTTGTGGTGTGACCCTGTGTGTCATTAGGCCTTAATAATCCTCGTTTCCTACCTTTAAAAAGGATGTTGTCTGTTTGAACTATTATATTAAAATTGTTTCATTTAATCAGAGTAGTAATACTTTATAAATGCTAAGTACTGCTTCCATTTCATGCCAATCATGCCACCCACATTAATAAACTCCTTTGTGTTTACTTCTGGGTTGATAATCTCAGAATCTACATTCAGACTCTGGGTCCACAGTGATCAGATAAATCTCACTTTGTGGAGATCTGTCTTGGTCCTGAACCATCTCCCTTCTTGCACAGCTTTCATCCAAAGATTATCCTTTATGAAACCACACAGAGAAAACCTGTTAAAACGAAACTGAGTTGTTAAGCTGAACAATAGATAATGTAAATACTATGGTCCCCTACTCTGCTAATTGTTCTCTTTTTTTAGAGGTTTCAGAAAGAGTACCTGAATGTATGCATTCACCCATTTTCAACACAATGCAATCACACTGAAATGAGGAAGGAAAACCTAGTACAGATAACGGAGGGACGGATCCCATCCACTTATTGGTGGCACAGAGAGGTGCGGAAAGCCCGTAACACTCAGATAATGGTAACAAATTGAAAATTGATACAATGTGTTTCGCTTTGGTTTGTTTGGGGGTTTGTTAGAGTCTGGTTTCCTGAACTTCAGCATGATATTACTTGAAATAGGTGACAGAGATAGGCTACTCTTGTTTTAGTTTTGAATGGCCTCGTTAACAGCTCCACAAATTCTAGTTTCTTTAGCAAAGCAAAAATATCGTTCCTACACAGAGCAACTCAACAAAACCTGATTAGGTTACTGCCACTGGAACCTTTGCTGTGTAAAGTCCGGGTGGCCTCTGTGCTTCAGGCAATAATTTGCTAACACCGTTTGCATGTCAAGCCTCAGCTACATTCCTGACATTCTCAAAACTCCTCTAAACATCACTGGCACATTAGAGTATTCAAGAAATACAGAATCAGACCCGAGGACAGCAGAGCATGTGTTGCGAAATTTACTGGGATAGCAACATCTCAATCATCATTTGTCCTTGCTTACAGGAGGTTACACGAGCTCTTCAGCTCTGGTTGCTCTAGCAGAGAGAATTGCCTATCAGCTGCTTTCTATTATAATGTCAGAGAGCTTCATATCTGGGCACCTTCAGTAACACACATCAGTGGGAGACAGTTTATAAGTGGAAAAGTGTGAGGAATTTCGTTATTCCTTTGAAGTATGAAGGCTTCATGAATGGCTTGATCCCAGCCATTGAGAGGACTGGAGCAGAGTTGAGTGCCTATTTCATGTCTGATATTTCTCTCCTCTGACCAGACAAAGAGGAATAGGGAGAAAACACAGCCATCATGCTTTGTCTCAGCAAACCTGTCAGTCAAAACTACATACAGCAGGAGAGATCCAAGAAACTTTAAAGCCCTGGAAATAACAACTTTGTGTCTAAGATGCACTTCACCTCTTTTGGGTTGAGTGATTTTTTTAGTGATTCCTGGCTAGGCCGTTACAAAGCTCATGGTTTCCATATACTTCTCAACAAGGAAGCAGCTACTTTTGTGCCCTGGCCCCTTAGACATTTCCCCTCACACAAAATTCGTTACTTTTTTCTTGGATTTTGTTTTCTAAAACTCTTCTTCTTCTCCCTACAAGATCAGTTATCTCTTCGTTTGGTCACCTGGTGTCTCAAGTGCTCACCACTAGTTTCTCCCTGTCTGATTGTCTAAACCTCCTCAGAGATCTCTGCCCACTAACCACAATGAAAGAGCAGGCAGGGGCTGCAGATGATGCTGACATCTCTGCAACTACTTTCTTCTCAAAGACTAAGTGACTACTATTTTTAATTCATCACCCAAAGATAATCCGACACATTTACCAGCCAGAAGAGTACTGCTACTCAAATGCAAGTGTTAATGTTACACAGATTG
The DNA here is from genome assembly GCA_013396735.1 of Grallaria varia. NCBI lineage: Eukaryota > Metazoa > Chordata > Aves > Passeriformes > Formicariidae > Grallaria > Grallaria varia. Next base: position 271,589 of record VWZG01011221.1, read on the forward strand.
TTACATCTATTCAGGATGAATACCTATCCCTGTTGTTCTCTGAAAGTCCTTCTTCGACTTCGGGCCTTACTTTTTCCTTCTTCCCTACAAAAGGCTATTTCCCCCTGTGCTCTATCTCACAACACAGCACTTGCCAAAAGATTATGGATGTATTTGTCAACATCAGTCTCTTCCACTCAATCTTTTCCACTGGTTCCTCACCCCTAGAGATCAGTCATCAACCTGATGTGACTTTCACCCCACAGGCTGCTCCACCTCCAGTCCACTTAGCTGGATTCTGCTCCCCATATCTCTACCTGAGAAGTGCTGAGTAGCACAACTTGCCCAAACCTCTCACCTTTGCACTCATGCAGCTTTGGAGGCCCTCCCTGCAGTGCAATACTCACTCCCTTTAGATTCACACCTTGCAGACCTGTCCCTCAGAAAAAAGGAAAGGGCTTGTCTCACCTACTGACCTCACAGGCTTAGCTGATCCTCTGGTAGAGGAAAACATTTAGAATACGTATTGCTGCCATAAATTGTGTCTAGTTAAAAGAAAAAGAACCCTGTGGAGATATCTGAAATCTAAACTCAGACAGGCAACAATCTAAAATAAACTACAGCTGGTGTTTCAGCTTTGATTCTACTGCCACCAAAGGCAAATGGCACAATTCCCATTGATTCCAATTAAATCATAGACTAGGTCTTCTTCTTACTCATCTTTCTGTTTTTGATGCCTCTATTTGCCTTTCAGTAGTAAGTTTCCCTGCAGTATCATGTGGCTCTCAGGATCATAAAAAATTTCTGAGAAATCCATAGACATTCAAATCTTGATACTATTTTTTTAATAAGAAAGTAGGTAAGATTTTTTTACTCCCCTAATTAATGGCATGGAAGAAAAAGCAGCATGGTTTTGTGCTAATGGTTTAGTTGCTTTCAGTTTGGTCTATAATCCATCCTAAGAACCAACATACCTTCTGTACATCTCTATGTTTAAGAAAAAAAAAGCACTATCTTATGACACTAAATACGTAAATGCTGAAACAACTGTTAACCATTTTGCAGTGAGACGGGTGTTTTACCCTTTTGCATCTAGCTTGACCCTGGCATGCCTTATCTCAAAGCAGAACATGCACACACTTGTTTTTATGGTGTGCCTTGCACACATGTGTGTAAGGCAAGCTGTGGTGATGTGTGGCATCTGTGCATTGGTGCTGCCACTCTTGTGGTAGTTGAATTGCCACAAGCCACGCAGCTTTTGCTTCACTCTGTTCTTCCAAGGACAGCCAGAGGGTCTCCTGGTTTCCACTTCAGTGGTGACAGAGAGCATGACACTGAATCTATGCTGTGGGCAGTTCAGCTGCAGCTGTTTTGAGACACTTGGGGGTAAAGTTTCAGGGTTGTCAGCTTCCACACTTTGCTGGGCTGCCTGTCCTCTTTCCTGAAGGTCTGTCCTTGAAACTCTGGCCTTCCTGGTGGCAGAGAAAAGCCTGAAAACATGGAATCTTACAGCATTTTGAAGTGTGACTCATGACTTTTTGCCATGAAGGGCACATACTACCGCCTCCTTTCAACTTCCCTTTGTCTCTTTGCATGCAGCCGCACCTGCAGATGTTCAGGGAGGAGTGCCTGCACTCATCCACCCTAAAAGCAGATTCTGCGTATGCAAAAGTCAGCACCCGCGTGCACAGGTGTCACTATTCCCAACGGGCGGGTGCAGAGGTTCTGCTTGACAGGGCCACATGTGTATAAGCAGTTGCCCCTTTGAGCAAACTAGTCTCTCAATATCACATTTTAGCAAAGTAGCACGGGTTCTTCCATGTATTCCATCCTCAGCACATTTCCTAAAGTAGTTTTATAGTGTTAGATATACACATGTCTATCTCAGATTTTTTTTCCACTTGTACTACATGACCTTCACAGTTATTTCACACAAAGCCCAGAGCTCACCTTAACTCAGTTTCTAACGGCTGCTGCTGAGAGTGCTCAGCTCACAGAGAAAGAACCAGCCCAAAAAAAACCCAACCAGGACAGAAGGGCTTAGAAGTGCCCACCCTCATTACCACTGATCCTCCTCAGCTTCCTTCAGGGCTTGGGGGATGCATGGCCTTGTCCCATAACCCATCTGTCTGGGATGCTGGCAGTCCAGGCAAGGATCAAGCCACTCTGCCCTGTAGCTCCCTCCCAAAGGAGTGTCCCTCCTGACTTCACAGCATGGCAGGGTCATGTAGCAACACACAACCAAAAATCTTTGTAATTTAAATTCATCTTAAGGCAGATTTTTAAAAGATGTATGAACAAAAATGTCAAAGAGCTCTGTCATTTTGCTTCAAATACAGCAAAAAAGGTTTGATCTTTCTCCACATCAAAAGGTGAGTGCCCTGTCACCCCAGCAGAATTCCATCCTGGGACTCTTCTGGCAGAATGCTTTCTGCAAGCTGGCAACAAGTTTTTTATATCAGGTAGATCACTCCAAAACACCCTTGCTGCTTTCAGGGCACTACAGAGGGAGCACAGATCCTTGTTTCTCTTTAAACTACCTGGATAATTTCACAAAGAAATGAGACGAGATGATGACACTGACACCATGACAGCCCCAGAGGAATCTGCCCAGATCGGCCTCAGCCACCTTCAGCACAAAGCTGCCCAAAGAAATCATCACTCCAGATACCTTAAATAACAATGTCTATGACTCAGAGAGCACTTAGCAGCAAATGTCGAAGGTAGCTGAGCATCATTACCCCATACAGATGGGGAAAACCAGACCCGCTGGGCTAAATGATTTGCCTGCAGCCCCAAGCACCTGGCAGACCTCAGAGCAGGAACTAGGGCCCAGGGCCATGTTGTGCTAATTCACAGCAGAGCCAGTGGATCCCACCTGCCTCAGAGGGGTTACAGCCCACTTGCTCCTCTGCATGCATAGGGTGAGTGTGACCCCACAAATTCTTTTGCCTGGAGACAGGATGAAATATAAATTTAACTGCCTATTTTTGCTGCTGAATGTGTTCCACCAGCCTAGTCTCACCATATTACTATACATAAATACAATGCCAAACAATGATAAAAATTAAAGTGTAAGTGGCTGAATTCAGTAAAGCCAATAGTTGCATTCAACAAAGTAGTATATTTGTGATTATGGATTTTTTCTAGACACATTTTGAAGATAACATCTTATTTGTACAATGAATGGTTCGGCTAATCAGTGCAAGGGTTTAAATAGTCTTAAGTACATTAGCATAATCATTCGTGAAGCACATGTAGTTTATAAATGAATTAACAGCTACAAATTAAAGAACTGTCTGTTTTTTAAAGCATCTGCCCAATTTTAAGGGGAGAAAAAAGGAAAGTTGGGCGTTCTGATTTTCAAACACTCTCAGCCTGTGCACTGTGAAAATGCCTACTTTCATCCTCCACTCCTCAAACTGCCCAGCCTCCCATGGGCCTCCAGGGGCAGCTCAGAGGAGATAAGACTCCATACACGAATGCAGCTTTGCAGATCCCAGTCCTCAACCCTCATCAGTTCTACCTCACTCAAATTCAAGATTTTTTATGTTATGTTGTGTTGAGGTTAAACTGTTTCAAGTTTTTAAAGTGCTTGTACCTTCCCAGAATTACAAAAATGTGTATTTTTATAAATAGGTTGACTTTACAGACCTATTTAGTCTGAAGTGAGAAGGATGTATGGTTTCCACTCTGTGCTCCCTCATTCCTGCACCTCTTTCACATGTATTAAGCAAAAGAGGATGACTTCTTCACTGCTCCCTGAGTTCAGACATACCTCAGCTGACCTGACTGACCATTTCTTTTGGAGCTGAAGAAGTTAAGGGCCTATATGAGTGTTCTGAAGTCAGGGATGATGCCTCCTTAAGCCTACACTGAAGAAATCCCAGCTGGAAAGACCCTCTGTAGCCCCATATCACAACCTCCATTGAACATGCAAAGGTGCACACATGATAAGATACAGAAGTTTCATTTCCTGGAACAGAAACTGAACAGGTAGGATTCTTGAAAAAAGTAACATAGGAAGGGGAATAAGAAATGCTCGTTGAAACAAGAGACACAGAACAGAAATGAGGAGACAGAGCCAAAGTGAGGAGAGGTTTGTCGCAGTAGAGCTGGTAGTTAAATGGAGGGCTTCCCTGCCAGAGGACATTGTGAATAGTGAATGGTTTCAGGATGCAGTTACACAAAATAACTAGACAGACATCCATCTGGGCACTAGCCATAGACTTATGTGGCTCAGGAAGGCAGGAAATTTATAAGGAAATATTCCTGCTTTTGCCCTGTATACCCTTCCCTAGGCATCTGGTTGCCCACTGTCAGAAGACAGAGCTAGACCAGCCATTTTATGTTCTCATATTTTTTACTCTAGAGTGGCACAAGTGGAAGTTAAGAACTGCATTCTCCAAAAGGCAAAGCACAGGGGAAGGTTTTATCCCAAGTAGGCAGGCTGTTCCCTTAGCCTCCTGCACAAGATCACTTGAACAAGCTCATTCACCACCCATTCCTCAACACCCGAACCACCCACAGGACATACCGGCAGTGGGTGTGTTGGGGCTGTGGTAAACACCTCTTGCCCCCTCACTGCCCACCCCAGCCTGCACACAGCCCTAACAGAGGAGACCCACAGGTTCATTAGTCCTTCTCATGCTACAATTTCATTGTGGGCAATTGTCAACTACCGCATGTAGAGCAAAAATTTAGTAAACACATTTATATTTTGGCTACACTAGTCTACCTTTTTTTTTTACCCCTATGGAAAGAGATACTACTAGAGCATACTTAGCCCTTCACACACACTAAGTCTTCATAGGTGAATTTGCCATTTATTTTATGTGGATTTTTTTTTATCTTAATGACTGACTGGGAACCACTTTGAGGCAGCAATCAGAAGCCTTGCACTAGAAGTCCAGCCTTCTGTCTTGACTCCCTAGTAAATGTACCGCTATTTTCATCTTAGGCTGAGGGCAGCCCAGTCACCACTCACACTGAGAAGTATTAAAAATACTTCCCTCGGTTCTCAGAAAGAGAATAATCTAAACTCTCAAACTAACTGAACTGAAAAAGAAAAAAGAAAAAAGAGGAAGCCTTAGCGTGAAGAGCTATTATTATGTCTTCTCACATTTTGCTGTAGCTAAAAGCATGAGTTGTATATATAACTAATGCACCACCCACCCAAGCAAAAATACTTGCTTGAAAAAGTAAAGGCATGCCTGTCAGAACTCATCCTCTTCCATTCAGTCTCCATTGTATATTTTTGTTCCTGTGATAAATTAGCCCACTACTTCTCAGGTGATTCTGGCATTTCAAATTTGAACACAGGACATGCTCAAGTAAAATGATCTAGTAACTTCACTGCAGACTGAACTCACAGGGCAGCTAGTACTCAGCAAAGCAAAACTGAAATGTGAAGGTAATGGGGTGAAAGTTTGAGGCCTGCCCTCCACTTGCACTCACACACATTAATGTTTCCATCCTGGCAGCTATAAACACTGTTTACCATCAAACACCTGCAGCAGATTTCCAATACTCTCATGCTTGCAGTCTAGGTTAGCGTGTAATCTGTTTTGTATGCTGGTGAGCAGGAGAAACCTGAGATTGCCCTGGAGGGTTACAGTTTGTAGGTGGAGCCTGATCACATCTCAGGGTTCTCATTTGTGTCTTTCTCCTTCAAAATTCTAAGTGTTCTTCTCGGTGTCAGCACTGACTTAAATCCTTTTTTTCATTAAGCAGAGCTAACATCTACATCAGCCTAAGCTGTTGTCATTTTCTGGTTTACATAGGCAGACTTTCCAGACAGTGAATAGGAACAGAGAAAGATACACTGAGACACTTCTCAGTCAGTAAAATTGCATCTTTGCACCAGCATCTTGCAGTTTTAGCTCTAGAACCAGGCTTATGAATATAGAGAGGAAACCAAAGAAATTTTACTTTATCTTTTCACAGAAAGATGGCAGAGTCTGTGACCAGGTATGCTTTCGGAAGGCAGTGGTAACAAAATCTCAAAATTTCTTTGAACAAGGTTGAGAACTTGTAGACTTGTAGACAAGACTCCAGACACTCAAAATATTTAGCAACTTTACAGGGAGTTTTAAAAGGTTATTCCAGTAGATCTTGGACCTCTGCTTGACACCATTACTAATATCAGGATAGAGAGCAGGTCTTCTCACTAGTTCTCCCGCTTTCAGAATCTCAAAACAAAGTCAGGTTCAACATCGTTGGCTCAGCTCCTAACTTTCATGCAAAAGAAAATTATTATCCTATAGCATAATGTCCAGGGCAAACCATAATGTCATGCTTTATTCCTGGACTAGGTCACCTTCCCAGTCATCATATGTTTCTCCATCACACCCTTATGACGCACCCTAATTCCTCCTTAACAACCCACGACAGAAACCAGGGTAGAGTGGGCTGAGAAGGAATTCTATCATTTCTAGGGCAACTGTTCCTCCACTGCATCTGATATACAGAGCAATGCTGCAAGTGCTTCAAGGGAGAATTTTCCTAAGTATCTGGACTCAGTTAGCAAAGGTGTACAACTTGGGAGCAAGATGCCCCAGCAAGTACCATATACACATATTTTGTAGCTTGTAGCTGAGGTCAGCATTAACATGTTGACAAACACTAACTGCTGGCATGCAAGGACAGAATAAGACATTCCAGAAGATCTCTTCTAAGACAAAGTATTTGAGTCTGGTTTCTAAGCTCTGCAAGGTATAATTGCATTCAGGTATTTATGAAGTTCATGAAGTTCAAAGCCATTCCAGGCCTTTTCTGGGTCATAAGCAGTGATGGATGTGATGATACAGTGGAAGAAAACCCTGCTCTAAGACTTGTGTACAGGTTTGATCTGAAACCACAGACATAGCTCCACTCAATGTGGAGAAGTCCTTGGGATTATTCCCTGTGCATAGTTTTGCCCTACAGAGCCTGTTTCCTAGGCTTGGGAGGCACAGGGAGGTCTGTGTGCTACTGAGCCCTTCTCAAAAGTGGGGTATAGTTTCCCAATGCTGATATTTTTATGTTTGTTATAAGTTTAAGGCTCTTAAATCATGCAAATGTGTCTAGAGATTGCAATGGGTGTGTGTTTGAGAAATCCAAAAATAAAATAATGTAATGCAGCCAAATACTTAATTACCAACATGTGCATCTGTTGTCAAACCATACGCTAAGTGAGTGGCACTGCTCATTAGTTCTGCTTTCAGGAGCTACCAGGCGCTCGTGTCATCACTACCAAGAGTCTTCTGAGTCTGAATCATCTCCGGAAAGGACAGATTCTGTCACTCATGCAGTCGCTGTTAACAAGAATGCTGATGGCGTAGCAGGTGTTTCCTCCACTTCTCTAAACCTGGAAAGGTTCTGGCACAGCTTCCCTCCAATTTTCCCTCTTCAGAAAGGAAAAACAATCTTTCTCTCCTGGCTCACACAAATAGGCAGGAGGCATGTTCCAATAACTCAGGTATTGGATACAATTGCTCCTATTCACTCTGTTCCCTACAATACTATGTGATTATCATGCTGTGCTAGGTCCTCAGGAAAGAATGTTAGTTTATCCAGACCAATCCCTTTTCATGCAATAAAACTCTGGGCCCAGCGAAACAGAAGAAGGTCTGTGACCCACAGCAATAAAATAGGTCCACTCACTATTTAGCTGATCCATTAATTTGGCAGTGGGTTTGAAATGCCCTTGCGAAGTCACTGACTGATTAGCCCTTTCAAACCTTTAAGGGCATATGATGTTCTGAAATGGACTTGGAGAACTTCCTGCACTTTGTCCACAACAAGTAACTGCCAGCTGTGATCTAAAGAAAAGAGCAGAGCATCACTATCAGCAAAACACACAAGTGCCAAAGAACAGTATGGGGGGAGAAAGGATCTGAGCAATCCCAAATATGGGTCACAGCCTGATGAAACGTTACAGTAAAAACTCTACAAAACTGGCAGCTCCAGTAGAGACTGAATGTAGCTCCTGGTTAGCTCATCCTCTACTGACAGGCTGGGGCTCACTCACTCCTTCCTGGGGATTGCACAGAGATGGAGCTGATCCCCATGGCTCATGCAGTCAGTGCAGCCTCCTGTGGTTTTGGGTGGGCTGCAGAAGGGCACTGCTTGCCTCACACCTCATTCTGGCTACTTTCCTTTGGCAGTTATCCACCTGCCCTGATGTGCAAGAGCTGATCCAGCCCACACGGGGGATGCAGCGCAGAACCAAGGAGCCATAGCTGGGCTTCATCCCAGACAGGGCTTTGCTAGATGCCAGTTACAACCCAGTCCAGTTCCACTCGGTTTTCCCAGACTTTCTCCGAGCCAGCAAGGCACAACTTAGGTCTCTTCCCTCACTTGTGAAATGCCTCGTGACCTTTTAGACAGGGCTCTTTATGAAGGGAAAAACTCAGCAGTTAGCCAACACTGAATATGGGCAAGCCCAGGCTGAGCTGTGGCATTTGCATGGGCACAGCAATTCCAGGTTGCACCCAGGTGACTGCAACAGAGCTGAAGAGGGACGAGATTCTTCCTCTCTCCCTATGCCCTCCTTTTCTGTGCAACAAAATGGCCAAACCAAATCCTTCTAGTTTTCAAACAGCTGAAGACAGCCCAAGCACTGCTTTCCACTCATAATAAAATACACATTTTCTTTTCAGTACCGCGGTTCCCAAGAGCTAAAGTTCAAGCTGGAACACTGAAATTCACACAGCTTAAATCACCAGTGGGACACCTCTGTACCCAGCCTGGACCTGTTCAGGGTTTGGACAGTACTGGGACTCCATGCTCCAGAGTTTTCCTCTGCAAGCTTTCCTGTCCCTGCCAGCTGCAGCAGCCAACAGTGCCTACAGCAAATGTGCCGCATATAGGTAGGTCACTAAATATCATGCCCAAATGCAACACAGGACCAGATGCCATTTAAAAAAAGGAAAAAAAAATCATGTTGATGAAAGCACTATGCTTTTACTTCCCCAAGTCTGACAAGCCTCCTACACAGCCAGCAGCAAGTAGCTATTTCCCTTGTAATATCATCAGCCTCCAGTAATGTTCATTTGCCTGTTTTTAATCCCCTCTGCAGCCCTTCCTACCATCCCTTGATAAATCACTTCCCCTCTACCATTTCACGACTGTCCAGATCTTTTCCTCTCTCCCCACCACATCTGCCTTCTAGACCATTCTCCACTTCTTTCCATTAACATTTTTGAAGTTTATCTAGGGCTCAACAGACTTTTTTTCCCTTCTTGGTGGTGGAAGGAGGAGGAGGGGGGACCTGCTGCTCAGCTGGCTTTGGCAAGCCTGGGCAGCTCTAGCTGAACTCCACAGCCCTCTGCCAAGAACAGTCTAAATATGAGCACCAGAAACATCTTTTAATGTCATTTGTATTAATATTTTTGGAATTAGGCACACTTGAAATTGCTTTTAAAATATTAAAAAATAGAGGGAAAGATTAGCAACCATGTGAAGCTCAAAATGTACCACACACAGTACTGTCGTAGGGAGGTGGCTACAAGACAGGGAGGGTCTAAGCCACTTGTATTAAAGGACTATTTTTCCATTACTTTAATAAAATTGTTCTTAAAACAAAACTGTTCTTAGTCCTTGGTCAGAAGAAAGTACTCCTGTCTTTGCACATCCTAAGCAATGTACAACAACAGTGTACATTAAAAAGGAGACCCTGTCCCCTCAAAGTATATCCAAAAGGAAAAAAAGGCAGACCAGAAGGAAAGAGACCTATGTGCCTTTTCACTCTCCAGCTTCTTTCCTTACTCACCTGTTCTCCCTGCCAGGGAAGCAGGATGGGTTTCTGGGAGGCCCCTGGCTTCCTCCCTGCTCACATCATCAGGCTCAAAAAGCTTCTCAGTTTCACTGTGTGAATTAACCCTGCTGCTGTAACCAGACATTTCTCTGTATTCACTGGACAACTGGATTTAACATCTTACAAGATGTGACATAAAGGAGCACTAAAGCAGCAGTTTTAAGGATTGTTAAAGCCAGCCAGATTCCTGGCACTTCCTTCCTTCTCAGCCTTTGGCTTCAGAGGCGTGGTAGAGCCAGCACTATGGGATAGATTCAAAAGATCACCTTTCAAGGAGCACACTTGGGGTTTTAGGCTGATTTTCTGATGTCCAAAGCGAGTACAAACTAGGCCATGAGACCTTCAGGTATAAAGGAACTAGAGACACTTCTCATGGCAGAAGAGGGGCTGGACAGGGAGAAGAGTTGTCAAACATTGGACCTAGGGCACTGCATAATTCACAGCTCAATGCCACCTTTCCCTTCTTCATCCCATACACAATGCAGCACAAAGGCTTCACAGTGCTGCAAGGATGTCACATAAGTATGCCAGTGAGATAAAATAAAGGCTCCCAATCACTGGAGGTCTGCCACTGCCTATCCTCAGCTTGGATTTGTGTCTTCAATATGATGATCAACCCCATCTCCATGCCTGAACTCCAGTCTGGATACAGCCAGCAGATCTACTTTGGGAGATAGTCTCCACAGCAACTTGTAAACACAAGTTAAAAGTCTCCTTACAACAGCAAAACATAGGTTTTGAAGCATGAAAAGAAGCAAAACAATCTGTAGGAGTATTCTAGACATATATGCACACTTCAGGAGGGAAAACAGATAAGAATCTTCCAGGTGAATTAGAGGGCATATACTTACAGGAGAATAATGCTTCTTGAGCTTACAATCATTTCATGATTAACATCTGCTTCCTTGGCCAAGGAATGCTGGCTTCTATTTTTCCATAGCCCAATCCTTGTTCCTAGCTTCTAGATGGGCTTTTGCATTTTAGATGTCTCAGTAGGACACATCATATTCAGTCCAGCTCAGTTTGCATTTCATAAATTTCTCAGGCTGTTATTTGTCCCCTTAAATTTCTTCTGTCTCATTTAAAAATTACAAGGAATTAAAAATAGCTAGATTTCTGCTAGACTTTTGATCATCTGTCTCTCAGCTGTTATTATCAATATGGATCACAGGACAATTCATATTGTCACAGGCAGAAGAGAGAGTCTATGCATTTCACAATGATTTAGAAGTCCCCCAAAGCTTGAAAGAGAACTGTCAAAGCCTTTTAAATGTTTTGGCCTCATATTGTGATGCCTCCTTTCTGAGAAGAACCTTTCTTAGGTGCTTGCAAGACTGGACAGTTCCTTTTTCTTTCATCAATAACACCTTTTGCTTAAAGAAAAACAAAAGTTACCATACAAGTGTTGTTATTTGCAGGTTGGTTTGGGATAGTGTAAAACTTGCCTTTGGCACCTATGGCAAAAGGCAGCCCAGTTCTGGAGTTCAGTTAAGTAAATGCCTCATTTACATGTGTGACCTGATAATCTACAGTACTGAAAAGCTTTTCTTTTTCGGAAGACAAGAAGGTTGTACATTCAGGCCTCTTCTCATACTTCATAGGAATTGGGAGAGCTTAAACATGACTGAGACAATCTGCACTCCTCTAGAAAGCAATGAGTTTGAGGGTTTTTTTTCATTTATGCCTGTTATATGCTAAAAGTTACTATAATTTTATATTATTATAATTTTTTGAGTTGGTTTTATATGCTGTAAATTTTTTTTCTGTAAAACAAGATCTGTGCAGGACATTTGATAAAGTAATTTTATGTTTTCTATTCATTGCTACTACTTTCACTTGATGACAAATTAAATTCCAGTCATCTGAGTCAGCTTCTTATTTTAGATCATCATCCCATATTCCCAGTATTTTGTCAAATAAATACATTTGTATGTGTAACTACACACAGAAACCTACAAATGATCTACATGACACTCTCTCACTTTGCAATTTAAAAGAAACCAGTCCTTCTAGAATAAGTTTTTTAGGTTTCACAATCGCTTTCCATCTCACTTTTCAAAGCTATAGCATTACCAAACTTCTATTGTCTTCTGCATACAGAAGATATTTTATTAGCTGACACCCACTTCCTTGCTTCAAAGTTATTACAGCCTAAGAGCTTGGCTATGAGTCTGAAATGACAGCTTGGAGAAATGCCCTGTGAATGCATCTGCACCATGGTCTGTCCAAGCACTAGTGTATAGAGGCAGGGCACTGACCCTTTTACTCTTTGCACACCGTCCAGCCAAGCATAGAGCCCTGTGCTTCCCACGGTGCCGAAGGATTGCACGTCTCCCTCTGCTCATTAAGCAGCCAGTGATGGGCTGGGTGAGATGACCCACTCCAGAAGGCAGTTCAGATCCTGGCAATGCTGTTCAGAGGCAAACAAATAAAGCAAGAATTCAAGCCAAGAATTCCAGGAAGGGCTGAAGGAACAGCAGGATGTATCCAAGAGTCAGAGGCATACTGGCTATCTGCACTAGGCAACCAAAGAGGGCCAGGGCATGGGCCCAAGCACTGGCACAGCATCACCACACTGCTTGACTCTCAGTGATGTCCTTGGCACAGACTCGTCCCAGGCAACCAGTTCTCTCTCACACAATGTCTGGACACTTTCAGCAATAACCAGGGACAATTCCCAATACACTGTTTGGATGGGCCACCTTGTTGGGGTAGGAGAGGAAGAGAATTTATGGTTAAAGCAATGACAATCCAGCTGGCCTTGTGGCCAGCGAGCAGTTGCCTGGCCTCTTCTTTTTTTTTTTTTTTCCACTAGTGTAGAAGCTCATGGGTCATCTACCACCGCCACTTGCAACTCCTCAAACACTTCCATCAGCGCTGCTTCTGTACAATCATAAACATCCACTAGTCTGAGTACGTGACTAATGTGTCTGTCCTTGAACAGGCAGCAGTCTCCAGTATTGAGGCCATGCTGCTGAGAACGCAGCTGCGCTGGGCAGGGCACGTCTCCAGGATGGAGGATCACTGCCTCCCTAAGATCGTGCTCTATGGTGAACTTGCCACCGGCTGCCGCAAGAGAGGAGCCCCAAAGAGGAGATACAAGGACGCTCTGAAACAATACCTCAGCCTTGGCCATACTGACTACCATCTATGGTCCACTCTGGCCTCCAATCTGGAGGCATGGAGACACACCATCCATAATGCTGCTGCTTCCTTTGAGAACACATGCACAAACAGTCTCGAGGAGAAAAGACAACGCAGAAAGAACCGTGCCTCACCAACACCGCCTATGGAGACTTTCTGCTGTGCCTTTTGCAACTGGACTTGCCTATCTCGCATCGGCCTCTTTAGCCATCAGCGCGCTTGCAGCAAGCGTGGGGAGAGCCCTTCCCAAATCTTTGTTCCCGAAGTCTAACCATGGTGATGATGATGTGTGTAGAAGCAATCTTGAATACCACAATTCATTCACCACTGAGAACTTCTCAGAACGGGCACTGCCTCTTACTAGGGCTGCCCCAACTGCTCCAACATAGCAAACTCAGCCTCTTTATATTCTTCTGCTCCCTGAGATATTTCTGTAGAGTGTATTTAATCTCCCCAGTCTTCATGCATTGTCTGGGCTGATTTTTAATTGACCAGAAAATTAGATGACTGCATCTATTAGGCCAGAATACTATTTCACCTTGATCTGGCCCTCAAAATGAAATTGTAGATTGCATCTCCAAGCAGCAATCTGCTACCGCACAAAACCCTCCTCCTCTCTCATGGTCATTCTGCCCCTGAATCTAAGCTTCTCCTACTGGATTCAATTCCAAACACATTAAGTACAAACTGAGATCAGTAGAGGCAAGTTATAGGAAAGATAAAGATCCTGTTTAAAAGAAAACCAATTTCTGATTAAGTGAATGCTACTTAAGAATTTCTATTTTCAAAGTGCATTACAAACATGAAATAATCTTCACAGTATCCAAGGGAGTTAGGTACATAAGTGTTTTAATGCATCTTTTGCAGATGAGGTAAACAAGAGGACAAAATCACCTGCTTACTTAGGGTTTCTTCATTTTTTTGAGCTGTTCCATTTCAAACAAACCAAAGCATCTCACATCATGAGAAAACAAGGCCACGTGAAAAACAAGGCTTTCTTGTCGCTCTCCCATGACACTGCGACACCACTGTCCTGACAAAGGTTTCCATTGCTTGACAGATGCAGAAAATACAGAACATGCTAGAAAATTGATGTCTTCAAGCTGAATTAGCTGTCCCCAGGCTGAATCTTCTTACCTTTTTCTAAATGTAACTGATGTCATCAGATAACTTCTACAAAAGGAATTTATGTAATTTTCAAACCTTTTGTAAATGTAACTAATGTCATCAGATAACTTCTACAATAGAAGTTGCTTAATAAAGAAAAAAACTTTGTGTTTCAAGCATTGAATAAGACTACATCACACAAATATACGTGGTATAATAAATAATAATAATAAATTAGGTATGCAGAGGATATGTATCTGATAGGTTCACATAAATTCTACTGTATAAAAAATGTAATTTTTACCCCTTGGTGTGCTTGATTTGTGGAAACCTGCACCCTGCATCCTGCAAAGAATAAGTAATATCTCCTTTCTAAACTAGACTCTGTGTCTGTGTTTAGAGAGATCCTAAAATCGGCAACAAAAGGAACCCGGACAAGACACCATCAGGAGCTGCTGGCACTCAGCCTATAGCTCAGATCACTGGACAGCATTGCTTCTCACAGTTCAAAGAGATTCACAGGTCCAAGGGGAGAAAGGGCAAGCATGCACAAGAGCAGAAATCTGCCTGCTGTGGTACATCTGCATTAGGTAAAAGAATAGATATGTATAAACAATGAAAAAAGCAAGTGGCTGGACAAACAGTGACTAATAAAGATATGTTTCAGTGAATGCTGCCCAGGTGGTTTTTGCAAAACTGGTATCATAGGGACTTTATAAGAAAGTATCAAGATGAAACAATGTTCAGCTAATAATGTTTTTTAGGAAATGCAGAACTGTCAGTTTTCCTCCTTCGGTGCTTATCATGTTCCCTCTCTGTGGTTGCAGTGATGCCTTCCACTGCTCTGCTACCTTGTCCCACCTCAGCCCCACAGTTCTGCTTAACTCTGCAGCTGCCCTTACCAGTCCTGACGCAATATGGTGTTTGTAACTAAATGAGAGGTGACCAATACAACCTTTCTGCAGACCTTCCTTCCTTCCCAGAGCTGCAGCTTTTCCTGTGCTTCAGTCTCTTGCTCATCTATGGCTTGAAATCATTATGCAGTAGTTGCAAACACAAGTGAATAAATTAGAGTAATATTCAAATAAAGGGAAGAAAAAGAGGAGTAGCAGAGAGGGAGACTAGGAAACCAAGAAAGAAATGCTAATTAATTCAAATAGATCGATTTGCCCTGTTTGCTCAAAAAATTAATTACCAAAAAAATCATAAATTAAGAATTAAAAGCTCACAATAAGAGGAGCCAAAAGGTTTTCCTCTGGAATCTATTATGAGTTTCTGAAAAGGGATTGCGTCTAATTAGACATTATTTTGCATCAAGATGACCTCATATTATAATTAGAGATACGCTAAATTACTTGGAAATAATTGCGATGATTGGATATTCTCCATGACTGCCAGTTTGGGAGCTTTCATGTTCACACTGATTTTACCCACCTCAGTTTCTTTCTGTTGGGAGTTTGATCTTTAGCAGGTATCTAATATGCTCCATCAGGTGTCACTTTTTTCAGTCACCTAAAAGGACAAGAGACAAAAATTTTCATACAATGAAACCATGATCTAAATATGTGGTAGGTACCCAGCACAGTTACTTGTACTCTGTGCATTTCCTAAGCAAGGCACTCACAATGTAAACAAAAGTTCTTAATTTTTATCTTTACAACTAGTATGTCCACAAACACTGCGAGCTTCTAAAACATACTGCTCTGGGACTGAGCTTAATTTTGCATAATGCAAAAAACGTTAGCCTGAGCTCTAACAAGGGTCAGTTGCTATTTCAGTCCTATAGTCTGGCTCAGTGAAACAACCAAACTCCAACTACTTCAGTAGCTACAGAGAGGGAGGCAAGATGAGTCTAGCACCCTGGGCTAGATGGATGGCATGATGGATTGATGTGGTAAGGAAACGCTAGTCATGCTAGAAAACATTCACAAAGAAGCTAAGTCAGAAAGTGAGGTCAATGGTAAGGTGGGAAACTGGACTAAGGCAGGGAACAGCTAAGCAGCTCCTCCTGTATTTTGGCATCTTTCTGATCCACACGGAAGGATGAGCTGCAGTGAGCAAAAGACACAGATTAAAGTGAGCCTGCATACCCTGAAGTGCAACCTGAGGAAGGGAACAGCTTCAAAGTTGCCCACAATGCTTTGAAAGGCACAAAGGATAAGGGTTTGAACAGCTACATCAGCCCCTGCGTGGGGTGAGCTGCAAATCCAGCAGGACAGAACAAATACAGAGTCCCTTCCAGAAGGAAAGAAAATAACTGCATGAACCTTCACATCAGTGTGGCAGTGAAGTGGACAAGATGGGCAACTTCATTTTTGTGGGAACAGCTAAAGCTGTCATAGCGGGGCTACAGCTAGTATAACTCGTCTCCAGAAACTCAACATATTTTCCTTATCAGTGTCTGCTTCTGAGCCCATTTCACAAGGCATGGCTATGGATCTTCCTGAAGGCCAGCACACAAAGCTGGCTTCAAAAGGAAGGCTTACAGACACCGGTTGTGTTCATCTGAAGAGAAAGCAAGAAGAAATGGGATCACGTGAAAGAACTAACTACTGACATGGCAAGAAGGAGGAGGCACATCTGCTCAGTGGAGGGCTGTGCCCTTCTGTCTGAGAGGCAGCAGCAGAACATGGAAGAGGGAATTACAGAAGCTGTAGGGCAAAGCATGACACAGAGTTAAGAGTAGAGCTCAACACTGGCTACCACAATCATTGGCCCAAAGAGTTGAAGGGAGGACAGCAGCACCCTAAAAAGCTCTAGCAAACTAGCACCACCCAAATACGCAGTAAAAGTGCAAGTCCACACAGCTCAGACCTGCAGAGCTACCTGGGCACTCCAGTATCCATGCTGTTCTGTGTCTTGCCATTTCAGTATGCAGAGTAAAAGGTGATGTGATTTGTGCAGTAATAAAACATGCCAGCATCTGAACTGGGAAGAGAAGGTACATTTCCCACATCCAGGCCAACTTCGGACAACCACAGGGCTCTGAGTCTCACCATGACATGTGTGACTGTCGGGACAGCCCAGCTAACACAGCCACATTCATTTCCAGAAAGGCTCAGTACATCTTGGCTGCTGCAGAGGTTCAGAAGCAACAATATTTTGTGGTATTGACTTACCCGTTTATCGTGTAGTGACATTAGCACCCATGAATAACCATAAAATTAAAAAAAAAAAAGGATAATTAATATTTAACTTTGCCAGAGGGATGTACTTAAGGGAGAAACCATGTTTTAGAAAGAGCAGCTGATATTTGTCAGCTGGAGAACAGAGCTAATTAGATGCATCAGGCAGTGGTGACACAACGTTGAAAAACAGCTTGTCAACTCTGAAATGACTTATAGCAAATGATTATATATAAAGATGCTTTGTTATACACGCACACACAGGTGTGTTCCTCATTTTCCAAATACTTCCTGTGCCTTTTGTTCCTGTAGTTAAACAGGTGCAAAGCAGATTGCCCACTCATAGGTACCCCACAATTATATTTTAGGTAGAGCAGATATGTGGTCCATTTCTTGTGCCCAAACCAATAAGGTGTTGAACACTGAAGTACCCTCAATTCTCACTGATTTCAGTGGAAGATGGTCAACAACTTATAGGATCAAAGGCTTGATGTCTGAACCACATAAGGAAAGTGATGTAGGGGATGAGGCAACGAACCAGGAGGCCAAATTCATGTCTGTTGTAATGTTGGTTGACTGCAGCCAGACAGTTCATTGATCATAGCAAAGGATTTGCCCCAGGGTGTTTTAATTTAAAACAGATTGACATTAATCTGAAGAACAAATCACCCAAATCCTAAACTCTGATTTGATGCAAGTCAGATGCAATATGACAGCAACTCAATCTCCTGGGCAGCAGAGCTGCTAGCTTCAACTTCATACTCATTTCCAAGTGATGTTTGTAAGTTCTTCAGTGTTGCTGGAATAGGCCCAGCAAAGAATAATTTATCCCAGGTAGGGGTACTCGTCCTTCAGGATATCCAAAACTACAAGGAAAGTGAAGCTTCAAGGGGGAACAGAGTGCAGGTACTGAGAAGGGGAAGGGGCCACTTCAACAAATAAGTGCTTGACTAGTGAATGAACAATGCTAATTCTGAGCAGGCAAAACAGAAGCATAAATTCTCAGACACCAGTTAAACCTTGATCATGAAGTACTCTAAAAAGCTTATTAACTTACCTATGAAATTGAACATAAACTAATTGTTTGCATTGAGCTGCTCAAACAATAAAAACATTTGAGATGTCCTGGGAATAATTTGTTTAACACAGTATTTGAATTGTCACAAAAATAAAAGGCAGTATTTCTCTCGGTCCATAACAAAATCACACCAATACACACACTTTGGCACCAGAGAAGAGTATTTCAAAGCTGTACATAGCACCTATAAAATATTGCTTGTATTTATAGTCCTGGTATGATTGTTTTCTAAAGAAAAATTATGTCCACAGACAGCATGTTTTGTTCCTCCTCGTTACTCATATGCAAGAATGAAAGATCTATTACAACATACTCTTCCTTCTACCTGCTTTGATGAACTGCCTCAAAGCTCTCTGGGGAGACTGCTGCAAAGCCTGTGACTTACAGCTTAGGCTCAGAAAGCAGATACTGGATTGCAAGAGCAGACTCAAAGGTCAGTTCAGAACAGGCCAGGCAGCAGATTGCAGTTCCATTTCTAAAAGCAAAAGATACCGCCGTGGTACAGGTGATTCCCCTCAAGCCCATACCCTGACAAAGAAAAAACTTAACAGATCTGCCTTTAGGGACAAACGTAAAAAGTTCAACTTGAAACTCTAACACCTGTTTCACAGAGACTTCTCCAGACTGCGTATTATTTAAAAATTGCAGTTTACCTCAGCACCATTTCTCACTAAGTCAGTTAATGATTTCTACGTCTGCTCATTTTTCCAAAGAGTGTGTTTTGTTCTGCTCAGGTCTGTGTAGCATGCCCATCACTGTGATATCTCACCACCTCCCTGCAGTGTGACAACCCACTTCCCTGATGTGCATCTGTCACACACTGATCTGTCTTTTTTTCTCTTCTCCTCCCATAGAGAAATCTTCATAGTTGAAAATAAATAGGAATTTATGCAGCTCACTTTTCAAAAATAGCTATATAATCCATTTATACATTCGCATACTACATATTTTTTTTTATAAAATAGTTATTGATGCCTTCTATTATCTGTACTTTCAGTGCTGAAGGCAGAGTTGAAGAAATGCATCTTAGCAAAGTATCCAGATTTCCAGCAGGTCACACATTTTACTGAAATTTATTCCACAGACTTGTGTGAGAACCTCAGAAATTTTAGCAGAAGCGAAAAAAAGGAAATAATTGTTACCAAGCCTCAGACAATCTACCAGGTGCTCATGCAACACATGTTGTAGATAAGCCCTGAGATCTCCAACTGGATGTAGCAGATACCCAAATTTAACAGCCAGTTAAGATAAAATCGTGACTAATGGTGAGCTTTGTACTCGGCATCAGAGGTGTGACCACCCTGCTTTGTTGATGGCTCTGACCTGGAGAGCTGATTGCTTTGTCCTTTGTCACATGCCAGGCCACTGCACGTTATAAACAGAAACTGGGGCATTAGCACAGAGCCTTGTGGGCTAATTATGTTGTAACCAGCATCTTGCTCTCACAGACTTACATGCATCTGCAAAGAGAGGTAATTGACACACTTCCCAATGCGTTTTTTTGCAAGCACACATGCAACTGCATCACCAAATGTGCAGCACCTACACATGGCTTTGACTATTTCCTCAAAGCTATTTTCCTTTAACCCTTTCAAGCATGCTGCTGTGGTTAATTACAGTGTTAGAGAGAAGCCTATGGAAACACAGCAGTATGTTTCCTAGAGATACAGAGGTTTCAATATACACATCTGCATAGCATTCATCATTTTTCTGAACAGTCCTGTACAAAACAGCGCTTCTGTCATTACATTTTTAATGTAACAATTCCCACGGGAATGAAGAGAAAGCAGAAAGAGTGAAAGATGAAGGGCTGTTCTCAGCCCACAGATGAATGATAGTTCTTGTAGGGGCTTATCATTAAATAAAGATGAATGGTAAATTCTGCCATTTTTAGTAAAAACTACTAAACCAAGAGAAAGGCTGGATTTGATGCAGGTGTTTTTTAAGTGAAGAACTTCCTTGAGAATAAGAAAATGTTTCAGAATTCAGGTGTGGAAATCATCAAAGTCCATGGATACTTCTGACAACAACCAGAATCAAACTAGGTCTTTTAGCTCCTTTTCCCATGACTGGATCTGCAGAGCAGACCTTGGAACCCCTCCAGATCAGATCACAGTGGGGATGACTTTGACACAGGAACATAGGGCCACCAGCTATCAAAATGCTGTGGTGCTGCAGGAAATCCAATTGAGCCATGGCATGGCTACCCTAATGCCCCACAAACACTGCTCCAGGGCACTTTGTACTGTCAGATACATCACTTGTGAGTAGGAGCACGTATCCCGTGAGTTTTCACACTCCAGCTCACCATTGGTAACTCATTAACTCAAATGCTTGCAACTGTCTGCCCGTGACATTACAGTCTGACCTTGGGAAAGCCACTTTCACCTGATTCTGTTAATCTATTAATTGCTCCCTGGCAGGTGCTGATCCTCCTTGTTTTTTTCTGAAATGGAGACGTGGTGGATTCTGGCAGCATTGTGCCTCAGATTCTAGTAGTAAACCTGTAGTAACCTAGTAGTAGACCTGTAGTAACCTAGTAGTAAACCTGCAGTAACCTGGTAGTAAACCTGTAGTAAAGTCGTAGTAACCTAGTAGTAAACCTGCAGTAACCTGGTAGTAAACCTGTAGTAAAGTCGTAGTAACCTAGTAGTAAACCTGCAGTAACCTGGTAGTAAACCTGTAGTAAAGTCGTAGTAACCTAGTAGTAAACCTGCAGTAACCTGGTAGTAAACCTGTAGTAAAGTCGTAGTAACCTAGTAGTAAACCTGCAGTAACCTGGTAGTAAACCTGTAGTAAAGTCGTAGTAACCTAGTAGTAAACCTGCAGTAACCTGGTAGTAAACCTGTAGTAAAGTCGTAGTAACCTAGTAGTAAACCTGCAGTAACCTGGTAGTAAACCTGTAGTAAAGTCGTAGTAACCTAGTAGTAAACCTGCAGTAACCTGGTAGTAAACCTGTAGTAAAGTCGTAGTAACCTAGTAGTAAACCTGCAGTAACCTGGTAGTAAACCTGTAGTAAAGTCGTAGTAACCTAGTAGTAAACCTGCAGTAACCTGGTAGTAAACCTGTAGTAAAGTCGTAGTAACCTAGTAGTAAACCTGCAGTAACCTGGTAGTAAACCTGTAGTAAAGTCGTAGTAACCTAGTAGTAAACCTGCAGTAACCTGGTAGTAAACCTGTAGTAAAGTCGTAGTAACCTAGTAGTAAACCTGTAGTAAACCTGTAGGTCTGAAGGTCGTCTGAAGGTCCTATGAAGGTCGTAACCTTCGAAGGAGATAGTAACATTTACCTATGTCAGCAAGTAGTTTGGATGCTTAATTAATCCTTTCAAAGCTTCTTAAAATATAGATAAGAAGTAAAAAACAAGCAAAAACAACAAAAAAAACCTTTTAATATAATTTTCACTGTGTAATTAAAAAATAAAAAGCACAAAAGCACAAAAAGCTTTCTATTCCAATAAATAAATAGTTGTTTAAAAGAATTCAAAACTTATCAAACTATTCACTACTTTAACACCTGGTAAAAAAGTAAGACCCTTCGGGTAGTTAATCTGACCTTATGTTTAATTAGAATAAATTCAAAGGCAACAACTCACTCGTGATTAAAATAACATGGTTTCTGCCATTTTTTTATGAAGTTCATTCAAATTTCACATTTTGTAGTTTAAGCCTTTGAATACTTTGGACCTTGGGAAATATCCACCTTCAGCCTCACCTCTGTGCCTGGCAAGATGATGTAATGATCCTCCTAGAAGCTGTGGCTAAGGCACATGGAGAATGGAGGTGATTCGAGACAGCCAGCATGGCTTCACCAAGGGCAAGTCCTGCCTGACCAGCCCTGTGGCCTTCTCTCATGGAGTCACTTAATCAATGGACAAAGGAAGGGCTACAGATGTCACTTATTTGTACTTCTGTGAAGTCTTTCACATGGTCCCCCCCACCCCACATTCTTCTCTCTAAATTGGAGAGAGACGGATTCGATGGGTTGACAGTTACATGGATAAGAAATTGGGTGAACAGTGGCATCCAGAGGATGGTGGACAATGGCTCAGAGACACAATGGACGTCAGTGAAAAGTGGTGCTCCTCAAGGGTCTATACTGGGACCAGTGTTATTTAATATCTTCATCAATGATGTAGACAAAGGGATTGAGTGCACCCTCATCAAGTTTCCAGATGACACCAAGCTGAGTGGTGCTGTTGACACACCTGATGGATGAGATGCCTTCCAGAGGGACCTGGACAAGCTCCAGAAGTGGACTCAGGGGAATCTCATAAAGTTTAACAAGATTGAGTGCCAAGGTGCTGCTTCTGGGTCAGGGCAACCCCCAGTGTCAGTCCAGGCTGGGGAATGAACATGGAGAGGCTGGACATGACCTGGCAATGTGCACTCACAGCCCAGAAAGCCAATTGCATCCTGGGCTGCATCAAAAGCAGAGTGGCCAGCAGGTTGAGGGAGGTGACTCTACCCCTCTACTCTGCTCTCATAAGACCCCACCTGGAATGCTGCATCCAGCTCTGGGGACCCCAACAGGGGCCAGAAGGATACTATTGGAGTGAGTCCAGAGAGGAACCACCAAGATGATTAAGGGACGGAGGTCCTCTCCTGTGAGGAAAGGCTGAGAGGATTGGGATTGTTCAACCTGAAGAAGAAAAAGGCTTCGAGGTGGCCTAACTGCAGCTTTCCAGTACCTGAAGAGTGCCCACAAGGAATATGGGGAGGGACTTTTTACAAGGGCATGTAGTGACAGAACAAAGGGGAAAGGCTTTGAACTGAAAGGAAGTAGGTTTAGATTAGATATTTGGAAGAAACTCTTTACTGTAAAGGTGTTGAAGCACTGGAACAGTTTGCCCAGAGAGGTTGTAGATGCCCCATCCCTGGAAATGTTCAAGGCCAGGTTGGATGGGGGTCTAAGCAACCTGGTCTAGTGACAGGTGCCCCTGGTGATAGCAGGGGTTTGGAACTAGATGATCTTTAAGATCCCTTCTAATCCAAGTCACTCTGTGATTCTTTGAATACAATTTAACATGAGCCAGCTCAATGACATCTTGGACAAAAGCTGCCTGCACCAGGAACTGCCACTGAGACGTGGTGCTACCAGCATTCCCATATACTATGCAAGACAGGATGTGCACCCCAGTGGGAGGTCATGGGGGTGGACAGATCAGTCATTTGGTTGGTCAAAGTCATACAATTTGGCTCAACTGGAGTCCACAAGAAGGACTTATGTATGCAAAGGGAGACGGTTACAGGCTGTCCATCCTTAGGAAAGGCCGTCATTCAGGTCCCAGCCTGAATTGCTCTTCACTGCAGTAACTTCCATCTAAGAAGTCTTGTCCATAGTAGGACGCGCAGAAGGCACACACAAGGTCCTTTGTGCAAGGTAAAGAGGGCATGTGTAGGGGAGCACAAGGAGAGAAGACATAATCAGTAGCACATGCCCTTTGATAACGATAACTTATATGAGGTGTTTGTTGTTAATTATTAATATTTAAATATTATTTAACATCTTTAACAGTAACACTTCTATAGGTATAGGGGTGGGACACAGTAAAGATATGAATGTCTTTGATAAAATTTTGGTTTTGTCACACACATACCAGCACAAGGTATGGCTGTGTGAGACTCTGAATTATGAGACAACACTGCAAAGGTTTCACTTTAAGAGAAAAGATGGCAGGTGACTCTTGCTGGAGTAATAGAGCAGTTTAACCTTGTAGTGCCTTGATGCATTTGTCTGAGTGTTTGCAAACAAGATAAATCTTTTACTATTGTGTATCCTAAAAGACATACACAAGGTCAGGCTCTTTCTCAGTGTATTTGTACTGTCAGTGTTTGAGCATCCAACAACTTTGGTGACATTACAATGTGACAGAACTGCAGGTGCGATGTTCACCAATGATCACTATGTTAATCAAAATACAAGACAAAGCAGCTAAATGATGGCTATAACACCACAACGCCTACAACATAAATGCAACAGGAAGTTCACATGGTTTTAGAAATGTTGCTGTTTCTTCCACAGGAGCAGTCAGTTTTGTCCACAATAACTTCTACATACCTTAGCAAAGAATTTCAAGCCTGGATGTAACCAACCTAGCTTTGGTCCACATTAAACATCATTATCATGGTACTTCTCAGTAGGAGAAATCATGAATGCGAGAGGACAAGGAACAGAGCAAACCTTCTCCTGCTTCAGGCATCCATCTCAGATAATCCCATTTCTCCAGCCAGGTAGCTGGATTCCAGAATCCATTTTGGTTTGGTTTTTAATCAAACATGTTTCAGCTCAGAATGCCCCGTAAATGTCCAGCAGTGAATTGATAATATAACTGGTAAGTGATTAAGGGATGCCTGTATGAGGAAATAAAATCCCAGCCTTAGTTGTCATAGGAGAGACATGATGCCAATGGCCCCTAAGAAATCCACAACCTGCCCAGCAGAAGTCACCCTATGACTTCTTAATCATTGCACACAAGTGCAAAACAAAATATAAAAACCTCTTGTTTACATGTAAATGTCAAAGGTATAAATGAATCCACAAAGCTTGTGGCACTCAATACTCATGGCCTATATATTTCTTAGTAGCTATTATAATATATAAAGAATATTTTACTTATTTGACAGACTTTATTAGTACAGAGGTTAATTGCCTTTCCCTGACACATTTTCACTGCCTACATCTGTGTCACAACATTATTTGCTTCATTAGTTTTTAAAGTGGAACAGCTAAAACTCAGGGTTTTGTCATAATAACATGTCTATAACTGTGCTTCTGCACCACACTATCTGCTTTCAATTCAGCTGATGAATCACCTATATTTCAAGCAAAGCTGGCCTTGCATTTGGAGGAATGCCAGGAAAACAGGTCAGTGTTATCAGCTGTAGGCACTGCTACCCCTTTTCATTTCCTTTGCCATCTTCCAAAAATAGTTCTTTTCTGCAAGTAGGTATTAAGAGTTAAGATGACAGCAGCTGAAATATTCCTTTCTCTTTATTGTGAAGCTTTATTTCTCATTGCACCTATTTTTCAAGTTTGATTTGTGGTTTTAGCAAAACACAAGATTTGGCTAGAAGTTCTGGTCTTTAGGCCTTTACTCAGTGGAGCACATTGGTGCTGACTGAATGATTAAGTAGCAAAAGGATTAGTTGTTTGTGCTGAAAAATCTCCAGAAATCTCAGACACGCACCAGCACCTACTGAGCAAAGGACAAAACAGAAACGCAGGTTTCCTGCTGTGAAAATGTGCCTGTCCCAATGGAACATCTCTATCTTGCAGTCCATGTCCAAAAAACCTGAAGGGTCGAGGTGATCGTCTGTGTGATACTGGCCCACCACAGCAAATGACAAGAACACAAGAACACTGCTGTCCCAAGCAGCTAACAATCCAATTAAGGCAGTAACAGAAAGCAGACACACGGAGAGCATAAGGAAACGATGAAGCAGCATGGACATAAGACTGCTTTTTTTGGTTTTTAAGATTGTGCTTGATCAGGAATTACAGGACACGATAGCAGAGATTGAGCACACTGTCCCAGGGGGCTCTTCCTGCCCTCTGTTCCCATGTCAGATGAAGGCAAGAAGTCACGTGCGGTGCAGCTGCTGCCCTACCATGGCTGCATCTCTTATAAAAGGGATCACTCTCACGCTGTGGATGAGTGAGTCAGCCGGAGCACGTCCTTTCACTTTCTGTCCTAAATGTGCCTCTGTGCACAACTCACTAACCAACTCAGACACACGCTCATTGGATATCATGTCCCACAAAAAATCGCCCTTCATCAGTGATGATAAAATGCTTTTTAGCACTCCTGACTTTACTACCTTAATGACTTCCTTGTCATAGCATACCTTCCTCCAACAATTTCTTCTCTTCCTTCTCTTCCTCAATGTGTTCCCTGTTCAGTGTGAGAGGGATTCTAGGAACATTTCCTGACCTTTTGTGCCTTCAGTAATGTGAGAGTAAGAAGAAAAACATCTGGAGGGAAGTCCAGATGTAACAGCCTCAAAAAGGTGCTTCCAGACCATCTGAGTGGCTTGTCCTGTGCAGCTCCTGGAAGCACCCAGTGTCAGCACTGTCCTGGTCTGCTCACTGCGGGCTCCAGCCCCAGGCCAGCATATAACAGGACAGCTAACCACAGCTGAGGAGGACAAGTCCCACTCATACACTCACTCCACACAGACCCACCTCACGTCAGAGCCATTCCAGAATGACTT
The DNA here is from genome assembly GCA_013396735.1 of Grallaria varia. Classification (NCBI taxonomy): domain Eukaryota; kingdom Metazoa; phylum Chordata; class Aves; order Passeriformes; family Formicariidae; genus Grallaria; species Grallaria varia. The sequence goes on from VWZG01011221.1 coordinate 298,033, forward strand.
CACTCCCAACAGCATGGGTGAGCTGGCCTGCAACAACTTCCTGACCAGATGAGGCTTACTCCCTGCTACTGGTCACAAAGGTGATATGCACAACCTTGAAATGCTACTAACCAGAATGTCAGTGCAGTGGTCTCATCCCAAGCTATGCCACAGCTTACATGGGCAGCTCTGAGCTGGTTTTGTACAAGCTCACTACGGCATAGCCTGGGAGAATCCCAAAAGAGCAGCAAGGAGCTTACTGCAACCACCTGCCCAGCTTTGTTCCCAGTTCAGAGCAGCTCAAACACAACTACACATTGCTGTGGCTACACTGCCTTTGATACCCAGCTCAGTGTTAGCTCAGGCACAGCTAAAAGCACATCTCCAAATCACAGGATAAACCCAGCACAAGCTCCCCATCAGTGGTGGCTGCTCCCTGTGCAGCTATTCCCCTGCACATCCCTCCCTCCCCCTTCCACTCGCTGCAGAACAAAATCACTGAGTACAGTGCACACGGGCAAGAAACATAATTACACACACACACTATCTTGAGCCCTTCATAATTACATTTTAAATTGGTTTACTCAGAATCCTTTCAGCTAATCATTTTCACCCAAGTCTAATCAACTCTAAGCACTAAAATAAATGTATAGCATCTTTACCTGGTGCAGCCCTTCTCTTCTGCCTTAGGCCCTCATGATCTAGTTTGTTGGGCATTGGGAATTTGGATTTGGCAAGTTTTAGGTTCCACTTTCATTATGAGCAAGCACCAGACTTTCATTCTAAGCCATCGAAATGCACAGGCAAAATTCACACGTGCAAACCAGTGGCAGCTTCCGCCGCTGTGGAATCCCACAAATATTTTCTTCACTTTCAGTTCCTGTGCCTCTGGATAGCTCATAAATGTATGGCTGAAATAGAATGCAAAAGCTTGATGCAAACAGATGCCTGATTCTCATACAGAATCAGTAAGTGGCTTACTTTCCCTCACAGCGGAGTCTGAACTGAAGATGGCTCAGCTCGGTCTGCTATGGTCTGCTACGAGGGAAGAAGTTTACAGCTTCTTACTTGCTATGTGAATGTTCTTACACACACAACTGTAAAATCTGCATTTTCATGAGCAAGTCAGCATTTCTTTGAGCTGTCTCTGGCCTACACTTGCCTGCCTGCAGTTTGCATTCACAGTTTAGGAAAGGAGGCTCGAAAATTCAACCCCAAGCATCTTCAATTTAACTCACCAGAACTGTGTGTTTCCCATACCCTTCTAGCTGCCTCTCTCCCTTACCTTTCTGTGTAAGTCCTGTGCTGGCTGGAGCCAGGCTGCTGGTATAAAATCTTCAGGACTTTGAAGGAGAAGAGCAGTCACTTTTCCTCATTTCATACACACCCTTACTAACTCTCAGCACCACAGCAGTGTGAATCCAGCTCTCAGCAAAGCTTTAATAGAAAAGCTGAATGTGTGAAGCTTCATTACTTTTAAAATATACTACACAGTTCTGCATATTCACTGGTATACATAATGCTCCATCTTACAGCACAGAGTGCTTTCCAGCCACCAAGCCCAGGGCTTTACTCTCACCAAGAAATTAAGTTTCCCGGAACTCTGTAAGACTGGCTACTATTTTTAGCTCCTCTTTGTGGGTGGTGAGGGAGAAACCAAAAGGTTAACTGCTTTGCTTGAGGGCTCGGCATGGGCATCGTCATCTACCTCCACATAGCTGCCAACAACCAAACCCAGCAGGAGTGTCCCAGTCCTTAATGCCAATTACTGAAGTTTCACTGGTCTGGGGGAGGTTGGGAGGAGAGGTGGATTGCTGTGCTCCAGAGACAGAAAAACATGTCAGTAGTTTAATCACTGGATAGAAAAACAAGCAAGGAGGAAATTCAGTTTCCAAAATACATTTTTTTATCCACATCATGAGTTGCCTCACCTGCTACCAGCTGGCTCACAGGGATTATTTGCCCTTGGGGCTTTGCCTTCTCTTGCCACATGCCCTCCTCAAGCAGCTGTGACCACATCGCGCTCCCCTGAACACTGACTCACTCCCTGCCTCTCCACAGGACCTGAGCAAGCTATTTGCCCTCAGTCAACTCTTGTTTATGGGTTCTGATACAAAAGACAAGTGTTCATGTGGCATACTGTATCTAGGAAAATGTCATGCTTCATACATTCAGTTATCAACCACTATGCCAAGTGCTTTATGTTATCTACAAAAAGCAGACTTCAGAGGGAAATGAACTACGGCAAATCAAAGTCTATTACTAGGAAAGAGAGGAGAGTTGTAAGTCAGGCTTGCAGCATTCTTCCAGCTGCATAACTTTCTAAACTACTTTACCCAGCTGAAGAGTTAATAAATGGTCACCCAGTTGCAATCAAAAATAACAATTCATCTACTGTTACACAGAAGGGCTTTTCTAAGCCCCTGGGGCACAACTGCAGCAGACAGCAGTGCACTGATTCAGACAGCAGCAAGGAGGGTGAAAACTGTCTCACATCTCCCCAGCAGCTGGGAGGGAAGCAAGGAGAAAGTCCCACTCATCCCACCAGGAGCCACTGCCACCCGCCTCCAAACTCCAAGCGGGGCAGCACTTCAGCTTTACCCTCCCGCCCGCACTGAGCGCTGCTGCTGCGAGCGACTGCTCAGCAGGACAGGGCAGGAACATGCACAGCCTCAGCCCTGATGCAATGAATCCATTTCTCCCAGCTGTTCCACTATTTCCCACCCACCCCTATTGATACACACTGCAGCAGTGCCTGGGCCAAAGCTGCTCCCTACCTGCAGAAATCCCTCAGACTCTGCAGTCTCCAGTTCTGCAGGTTTGAGCACTGCATGGGGAGCAGAGGATGACCAGCCCCATCCACCAGCCTCTGTAGCCAAGTCTATACTACTCAAAAAATAATACAGGCACTTTTATTGTAATACAAACCAATTCATTCCTGGTTCATAAGAATTTTTAAAAAAGCTTAAAAAAAATTAAAAAAAAAAAAAAGGATTCTATTTTTCTAATCTTGATTCTGAAAGACTGAGAGCCACTGAGTAAGAGGTGCCCCTGAAACATGCCAGTTCTTCTGGAATCAGAGAAAAGAGATATGAAATTCAGAAATTAAACCTTAACCCCAGCTTTATAGCTGCTTGTTTGTATTGGGTCAAGACAAAATCAGGAGCCTGGATTCATTAAAACTTCAGTAGTTTGGACTTTGCACTTGCATCTGGATTTGACAGTGTGGGTGTACATATATCAGCAGTGAGGAAATTACCATAGGAAATTAAAGGCACCAACACACAAATCTGCAGCCAGTGAGAACAATAAAGAGGAACTGTTTAAATGTATCAGGAACAAACAAAATCCTAACAATGGGATAGCTCCACAGCTAGATAGGAATCTCAAAATTGTCAGTCATGATTCATAAAAGCAGAAATATTCCATAAATATTTCAGGTTTGCATTTGGAAAGTAGTGGGATGCTGTATTCTTATCTCACAGTGATAAGGAAACACTTTCTATTCCATCAGTTACTTAGGGGAAAGTTAAACAGCCACTATCAAAACTGAACATTTTTCAATCAGCAACACTTGGTAAGTTGTACCTCAGCATACTAAAGAAATGTGCCAAAGAGTTTTTCAAAATGTTTGTGTTCATTTTTTCACACTTCCTGGACCACTGGAGAACTTCCAGAAGACTGCAAAAAAGCTTGTATGGCATCATTATTTACAGAGGTTAAAACAAGGAGTTTGGGCAACCACAGGGTGGTTAGCCTAACACTGATCAAGGAATCAAGTGGATTAATGGGAAGAGTTAACGAGGTAGCAGTCTTTTTCCCACCACCCCCCTCCCCCATATTTTTATGATTAGTACTACCTGGTGCAGCTCCTGGCCTGGAGATGACACAACTCTGCCTCTGCCTCCATGTCACCTTCATCCTGCTCAGATAGACTTGTGTGTGTTAGAGTTGAAAAAGGCTTAAAGAGGGCAGCTGATAAAGGTAGCTGTGTCTATGGCATGGGTTTCAACATCTGTGAGGCATTTAATGCTGTCCCACATGGCATTCTGATTAAAATAATTAGCACTATCCAAAATTAATGTACCTCATATTAAATCAATTAAAAGCTGGTGAGCCAAAAGTGCTCAGAAAGGCAATCCTAACTGAATCATCCCCATTTCCACAAGATGTTAATGGGATCCCACAGAAACCTCTTGGCCCAGTGCTGTTCACTATCTTTAGCAATTATTTGGAGAAAATTAAAAAATGCAGCTATTGAAAGATAAATCTCATTTCAAAATTGCCGGAGTAAAAGATGATGGAGAGAAAAATAGTTATACTGATAGATCTGCATCACTGGGTCAGGTGGATTCACTGGAACCCGAGTTTTAATCAGCCACATGCACCAATGACTTAAAATCTGCAACTCACTCAATACATGGCAGGTGTAATTTCCATCATAGCATTCTGAGGTACTCAGTTGGATTAGATTTTTCCTGGGTATGTGAGATTAGCTCATTTGGTTAAAACTTGATCCTAATAATGCCAAGGTCATGGGTTCAATCCCCTGTACGGGCCATTCACTTAAGAGTTGGACTCGATGATCCATGTGGACCCCTTCCAACTCAGAATATTCTGTGATTCTGTAAAATGACCAGGAGAGAAACAAGCAACAATGCTGAATGTTGAACCCAGAGTATTCACACATGCTAGTTCTAGGATAGTGAGACAAACCTCTCCAGGCATCATCAACATATTGCTGAGATTGACAGACTGCTTCAGAAGGTGTTTCAGAGCATGAACACAACCCTCACTCACAGCTATCATCATTAGGTTTTAGAATGAATGTGAATTGGGAAAGGATGGATACAATCCCTCCTACCATGCGGATGGCAGGAAGACATCTTTGCCTTGCTTCTCATTTGAGAGACTGTCATGAACATTTGGTCCCTCAGAAGCTCAGCAGTGGACTCCACTCTGTGAGGAGCCAAATTTCTTCCCCTTGATTTTCCGTGTGATCTGCCTCAGCCTTTGGCCTAAGCACTGCTGTTTCCAGGTGTGTAGATAGGCTGCATGGTTGAACAGGACACAGCCCTGGCCTTATCCATGCCATCCCTGTGCTTAACCACAAAGGACACTGCTATTGATGGTATGCATCAGGGCTTAGCAAAGAGCATACAAGACGTCTCAGGAGCTCCCACACTGCCTCATACCCCGGTATAGGATCTATTACATCTATTACATGCTGGCTTAAAAACCTCATAAAAGTTTGAAGTGATTACTTTCTTCTTTTTGAAAAACAAATTATTTGGGCAAGGCTTTGAGCTCTTCTCATTTTGCTGTTTCAAAGCCATTCTTCTTCGATAGGCCAGAGCCCCAGATTTTGGGGAGCTAATTCCTGCCCCACTGAACATTCATCACATTTGGGGCTCACTCAGGGGCTCCCAGGAAGGGAGGTCCCACACAGGGGAAGTCAGGGCAAAGAACAAACCCTCACTTAATAGCCCTGAGCTCCACTGGCTTGGTTCCCCCAGGGCAGGTGCTTCCCAACATAGCCCCAAACAGTAAACCTAAGCCTGCCCTGAGAGGAGCAAGGGACACATCCTTAATAGTGACCCTACACAGATGCAGCACCCTACTGTGGCAATGTGGACACCTCCAAACTGAGCTCAGTGAACTGCAGTGCCATCAGCTCAGTCCCAGCTTGCAGAACAAGCCATTTTCCAAAAGGCTTAGGAAGAGGAATTATGTTCCTGCAAAATACCAGATTCTGGACCCAGAGCAGGGACTTGTGTCCTCAGCTGCGTTAATATCTCTGTGGAAAAACTTGGCAAAGGAGGGAAGAATAATACCAAATTCTGGGCTCTGTGGGCTGATGAAATTAGTTATAATTTTTGCTAGAAACAATTTTGTGCTTTCCAAGCCATAGCCGTAACACTGCAAGAATGCACGAACAGAAATAAAATTGATACTGCGTGATAAATAGGAGGTGTATTTCTTAAGAGTGGCATTCTTTAATTGCCATGACATGAAGAAATCCTGAATACAAAACTGTAGAGCAGCCTTTGGAGAATGTATGTCCAAGAAATAATACAGCACAAGGCTCATCAAGCTCACCATTGCCTGTGTGCCTGGCAGAGCTGACTAAAAGACCAGTAGCAGCTGGCAGGAAATGGGTAAGAAAGCTGACCACAGATAAACTGTAGGATGCTAAAGAGTAGCAGAAGATATACTCTGGGAGAGGAAGCCAGGCTGTCAGGTCACACTGTAGTCTAGTGCATACAGTACATACAGCCCGCTATTGAAGTATGCGGCCAGCAGATAATGGTCAGGGGACACAGCTGTCAGGCAACGATGAAGTAACTCCAAGGAGCCCGAAGCAGAGTGTGGTACAGCTGCGGATGTTTCTGTTGAGCAGGATAAAGCCTGCCTGTCTCGAGGGTATCATAGCAAATTCAGTGTCATGTGAGCGGCACTAAGTAATTAGGTTCACGATGCTTATTTAAATCAGCATTGATCAAAACAGGATACCAGTGAAAGCTCCTCAGAGCCAGGCCTGATCTGAGCATACATGGGAGCACACAAACACTGCATAGCCTAAATAAAATAACTTTCATGTTTCATACTCATTTTGCAGGTAACACTGCTGGCAATGTCAGAGAGGGTTTTTTCTCTGTGCTGCAGATTTGGGAAGTCAGCGGCTGTGCAGAGGCGGTAGGGGATTCACCTCCACTGCAGCAGGAGCAGGACAGGGCCCTGGGTATCATTTAACATTGGAAGGCTGTGCCCAGGCTGGGTGCTAGTCTATCTGCTGTGGAGACACTGACCTTTTCTCATTATATGATGAAGGTAATTATGGGCCATTAACCTGCTGGGTGGCAAACAGTGTGGCATGCTGAGGGGAACCAGGAGAAATGTGATGACAGAGCAGGGCATGTTTTGCTGGTTTTGCCAAACAGCCAGAAAGCGGCTGCTGGATCTCACAGGGATCAAAGAGCAGGAGTTTAAAATACACCAAGTAATGGCTTATAAACACTGGTCTTAGTCATGCAGCGCTCCAGGAGGTTATTTCAGATGATCCACCAGCTGAAACCTTATTTCAGGCTCAGGAAGCCTCTAAGGTGGAGGAAAAGAGCCTCATCCAGACCCACAGATGTGTGTTTAACAACATTTGCTCAATGGGAGAAGGCAGAGCCCTTGATAGGCAACACTGGCCTTCAGATGGCTCCAGGAGACACCCACACTCACCCCCGGCACCCAAAGGAAGAATTAACTATGCTCCAGCTGTGCAGAGATGTCTCAGCATGAGGGAGAACCACTGCCTCAGCAGCACCACCGCAGCAAGGGACAACGGGAGGACCATGAACCCTGCCCATGAACTGCCCTTCAGCCTGGAAGCAAAGGTAAAGCTGCTGCGTGCTGACGGATGACTCCTTCCTCCTTACTCTGCAGAACAAGAGGTGTCGATGCACTAACTGGTCTGACATTTGCTTTGGTGTTGGATTTTTTTTTTTTAAATTCCAAGAGTCCTCTAAATAATGGGAACAACGGGGCTCTGCACCTGGGAAGGCTGTTGTGCATTTCTATCCGATAGGCAGGATATCAGGGTTAGCTAAATATGAGTTCAGCTGCGGGACTGACTCACCGCTTGTTCCTGGAACTGTCTGAAGGAGGGGAGGATGCTGTGGGCAGGCTCTAACTGTATCATCTGGGTTAGGGCCGGTAGCAGATGGTCCTAAAAACATACTTCCATGTGGGTTTAAAATAGCGCAGCACCCACAATCAGCTGAATGGGGAAATGTGAAAAAGGCTTGTCACACAAGGAATGCTGCTGTGAAGATCTGCAGTCAGGAGGGGATCCAAAGCTTCCCCAGCCCTCGCAGTATAAAGTGCCCAAGGCTGTCTCCTTGCTCATACTGGCTCACACCACTGCCCTGTCCCACCAGCCTTGGCAGGGGGATTCATTCTGGCCTTCCCATCGTATTTCATGAAAGAGAACAATCTTCTTTTTTTTCTGCACTGTAAAATAAAATGAGGAAACTTTCTCTAAAAGCAGCTTTTCTAGTTAAGCAGCACTCCCTGTCCCCTGCATAAGCTTAAGCCTAAAAAAACTACATTTAAAAAAAAAGAGTCCCTTCTCCTTTGTGAGTCAACCTGCTGTACATGTACATGCAAAGGCAGCCGTGAACAGTCCGAGACTATAGTTACATCCTGCCGGCTGCCCTGATGCCACACACAGAGGGCAGGAGGTGGTGACAGGAGGAATGGGCAGACGGCTCCAAGGCGTCCAGCAGCCCCAGACGAACTGCCCACGAGTGGGCAAGGAGTGCCCAGGGCACGTGGGAAAGATGCCCTGAGTGCAAGCCTTACGGTGAGTGTCCACACCGCGCAGCAGCCCAGGGAAAGGGTCTGGCTGGCAGTGGGGAAGCACAGCAGCACAGGGAGCCCTGCAGGGCTGCCCTCTTCCTTGCCCCCAGCCCACTCAAGGTCACCCTGGCAGTGGCTCACCTCACCTCGGAGGGGCTCCCTCTACAGCCAGCACAGAGACCCCTTCCCGGGGCACATCCTGGGACCCTGCCTGCTGATGTCTTCCAGTTGAAGAGAGCTGGGCTGACATTTCTCAAGGCTCAGGTTAACCCCCAAAACTCCCAATGCCTGAGGGAGCGGGATGAAGTGATACATGAGGAACTGATGTGCTGTTTGTGTGTCTGGCTTCCTTAGGCTGAAGGGTACAGAGAGGCTGGGGACAAAAGAACAACCTTCCATTTCCCCAGCCCTCCCTCTATCCTCCCTGCTGTAAGGGCTGTCACTGGCAACAAAAAGCCTGATTCCTCCTCAGGTCCCATATTAGTGTCTCAGTAGATGTGCAAATACACCGGCAAAGGTTTCTTGCTTCATCCCCTCTTCCGCGCCTCCTGCCTTTTGCCATGCAAGCACCAAGAGCAATCTGGGCTGTAACCTTTAGAGGAAGAGAACTATCACAGGCACATCTGTTTTCACAGCTAATTGGCCACAATTTTTGAAATGGGCAGAAGTGGCTCAGATGAACAAAAAGAGATCCCCAAGAAACCCCGGCCCCTGTGGGGGCCTGGCTGTAGCTTCTAGAGCAGTTCACAGCAAATGTCCCACTGACACCAAATAGACACATCGATGTTTGCTTGAGATCACGCTGACTCCTGGTGCAAACAGGTCCAGCCCCAGCTGCTCTGCTGGAACTTGCATGACTACAAAGTCACTACTCCTCTGTTTAAAGCATGTTTCGAAAGCAAGGTTTTTCCTAGACATTACTGGAGTCTGAAAAAGCAAACACATGCTGTCTACACCTTGCACCTTGTTTTCAACATCTCCTGTAAACTGCTCTTAGCACTGCAAGAAAGCACTTCAAAGCACATTTAAGAAATATTTTCTGTGTTTGGGTTGACTGGGTTTTTATCAGCACAAAACTATTAGTATAGCAGTAGCTGGTTACATGCTTACTGCCAATACAATAGAGGCTGTAACAAGGGATGTTTTAGATGAAGATTAATTATTACTGCCAATGGTTGCAGAGAAAGTGCTCATTTGGGCAGAGTGGGCTGAGGGAAGGAAAGGCTGTTCTGATGTTCACTGCAGCCTTCACTCAATACCTCTTCCAGAAAGCACTAAGCTTCCCGCCTGCACTTGCAGTACACATCCCACGATTTTATCAGGAGGCAGTTCCTAAAATCTAAGCTGAGAGATTTTGAGATAGGAAGGCTACCTGAGTTCACACAGGGTTGCCCTTTCCACCCATGTTTTCACATTTGGTTCTAGCCAGCTGTAGCAAAGGAGATTCCCTCCACATTTACCATTTACTACCCAACCCCACCAAAGAGACACAGCTGCACAGAAATGGTCACTATTCTTCTGTTCAAACTAGAGTTGCACAAATTGGGCAGGGCACTTTCTAGATGTAGAGGAAGACACAAAGGCACAGTCTTAAAATATCTGAATAGCACTTCTGTTTCTGCCTTCAAGTATACAGAGAAGAAATTCTCCAGAATCAATAAGATTACCTCTTCCCTTATTGCTTATCTAAATTATAAGCCCCTTTAACTGGAAATGATCACCTCCCAGGGCCCTGCTTATTTTCACCGCCTCTCCATCTCTCCCCAAGAATTCAACAAACAATAGTGAAATAGCAAACCTAATATACACCACAGTCTGAGCACACAATATTTTGCAATAAATGTAGATTTTATATATATGTATATACAAAACCAAAAAGAGCATTATTGCGAGAACTACCCTACCTACTTCCCATTCGTGTTATGCAAACACCTTTCACATGTGTCTTAGCTCACTGAATGCAAACAGTGAGTATGCATACAGCTATGCCCACAAAGCATGCATTCCGCATTAAAATCCATGCAATAAATTTGTATCTGATTGACTTTTAAATCCTTCACCTTCCCACAACTTCATCTTCCTCAGATCTAGTGGTCCAAATCCTGTTCACTTCTTCAGGCAACCTGTTGCAGTCAGGGTCTTCTTCCTGCATTAGTGGAAAGCGTCCACCCATCTCTATGGATGTTACTGGCTTAAACCCCAGGACTGGTCACATCCAATCTCACATCACTGGCAACAAACTGAAGAGGTGATACGTGGAGCTTGGTGTCATGTAGAGGTAATAGACTGCACTTTCCAACAAGGCAATATTTTTATGGAAAATCAAGGCACATGAGGACATTAACATGCTTCATTTTCACACAGGGGAAAGTTTTTCTCAGATTATTTTTAGAAAGATTTACTGGTTTTAATTTTGGTAGTTGGATCCTAAAAAAGGAAGCATGGCACATGGCCTCTTAAAAAGTTGCAAAACCCACTCTCAATAAAATTTAATATGCCCTGACTTGGCTTTTCTTTAATGTGCACTGTGTGAAGTGCAGGGGTATAACGTTTTTAGCATCAATCATTTCAACACACTCCTGAGTAATGTGACTACCTCACACCTCTGCAGATAGGACATTTATTCAACGCCACTTATTTTCTCTGCACTATGTGCATGTCTTCATACCCAAAACCATCTGTATCGCTGGTACCCTTTCCTTGCTTTCCAACATTACTGCCCATTGGAGGAGTCACTAAGTGCATGGAGATCAAGAGAACTGCGCTGACACAAACACGCTCTAAGAGACCAGATTGTCATCCCAGCAAAACAGGAGGTCTGATGAGCACATGTTGGTATGTGCTCTGGGTGTGCACTGCTGCATGTCTATGTGTATGTCTAGGTAATTTCCCATCCATTAGTTCTTGGTGGAACAAAAATGGCCAGATGTGCTGCTGCAGTGAACTGATGGAGTCCTGCGTAACTTGACAGAGCTGTAACAGGTTACACCCACTGAATGGTTGGCTCAGATGCCTTGGAAAGCTGCTCCAGGTAAGAATTTTGCTGCCATAGCTATTATGTGAAAGCAGTGCTACTATAGATCGTATTATTTATTGCATATTTTATGTCATTAGTGTAGTCAGAAGGATACAATGAAGAGGAGCAGGACCACCTAGCTCACAAGTCCAGTTTCTCTGAGCCTATATAAATAGATGTTCTGCCCAGAATGGCCTGTGAACACTTTGAACATTTTCACCATCACACCCGCACCCCACCTGAAACACATAAAAAGCCACAGGAAACATGAGAGATCAAAATGTCACCCATATTCTAGGTCCCAGAAGTAACAGAGAATTTCCTCCTATGCCCTAGAAAAGTCCATTCAGGTAGTGCCCTACATCCTGGATGTCATCTGGAGCTTTGACTTTGTGAAGTTAGAATATGCACAATATGGGAGTGCATCCATCAGGACTAATTATTTATTCAAGTAGATACTGATATCTAACATTTTGGCTAACCACAGAGACCTCCTTCAACAGCAAGCCAAACTTTCTACAGGATGGGTTAAATGCCAAGAAATACAGAAGAGGACTCAAGAAGAAGCCCTTGTTAGTCAGTATGACCCTTGCTACCCTTGTTAATCAGCATGTCACTGCAAAACATGTAACAAAGCTCATATTCCCCCACAGGCAATGTTATAAAATGGCAATGGGGAAAGTACTACTGATTTAAAGCAAGCATCTCCACTTTCCTAAAGCTAGTTTTCCTCTAGGGATCATTTCTCATATAACACAGAGACACAGCACATTTGGGTTTTTAATAGGGACAGTCAGATTGGTACAGCTTTGAACTCTCATGTGAGATATTCACTAAGCTTTTCAAAGGAACAGGTCAATTTGAAAGTAGAATTAGACACTTCATATTTAATAATCCAGAGTTATTGCCTAAAACTGATTTTCAAACAATTGGATGTGAAGGGGCCACAGGACATATTTAAAGGGAAGTTCGCAGAAAAGAGAGCACATGAAATCTAGAGTCAAAATACATATGGCCTAATTTAAAAACAGGATTAAAGGAAATTCACAAAGTCATTTTGCTGCCAGATTTAATTAGTATGTTTAATATGTGAGATCACCTGAATCTACTTTTACTTGTTTTGTGTCCCATTAGGAGTTTCACAGGAGCAGTAATATGATTGAGTGGCCCCTGTGAGGGATGAAGCTTAGGCTGCTTTGAAACAAATTGAATTAATTTGAAATGATTCTTTCCAGGTATGACATTCTTGGAAACAGATGTGGGGATAAGGAGGGAGGGCATCAAAAGTACAGATAGATAGACCTATAACAATACCCACCTTTTTGTATATACATCAGCACCTATTTAAATATGTCCAGAAATATTGTAACACGAGAAAGCCTGTTCACATAAGATTACAATTAATCACACTCTATAGAATTAGGACAGCATTTGAGATGCTAGAGTCGCAAGGGTCCTCACACGAATTTTCCATCTCTACCAGTTCTCTTAAATGTGAAAGTTGTGGGGACTGGGTCACAGGCCTTTTTTTAGGAAGATATTAGAGAGTAAATTTGTACCCAAACATTTCACAGCAAGTGAAACAGGACAGATTTCAGGTCACTGGCAGACAGAGCCATCGCAGAGGAAAGGGGGCCTTATTTTGAGTGACATCACAGCCTTTCCACTAGATTTCAGTATTGTTGACTAATTTTACATGGGAGTCACTCAGGGGTTTACACTGTTGAGTAGCAGTGCAAGCCTCTAAATAGGATTGAAAGAGTAGATTTTATACTGTTTCCCAAACAAACGGTATCATAAATGCTTTAAATAGTATAGTTTCATAGCTAAAACACTATATAACAGCAGAGGAGGTGGAAGCAAGGGCAGTAAGGATAGTAATCAGAAGAAAAAAATGTTCTGAGACTGATTTCTGGAGACTCAGAATATCTAAAATTTACACCCAACTCTGTGAGCTACAAGTGCTCATTTTGCCTGAAAACAAGTCCATGCATATGCATTCTCATTTTAACCTGCAAAAACATTTCAAAATCCAGGCCCTGATCTGGCAAGATGCTGAATGTTTTCCCTTTTCATCAGACAAGCCTCTAAAGAGATACTGAAGCATGCACACTGTAGGAGCCGAAGCACAGCCACAAAGGCTAATTTACCCAGCCAAAAAGCAGTCATTGCTGCCACTGCTATGCAGACATACCCACTCCCTTCAGCAGAACTTCAGCGAAGACTGAGGGCACTTGTCACTTCACAGGGAGCACTCAGTGTCTCCCAGGCTCACGTTGGGTCTACATATGGATGAGCCGAATATTTTTCACTACAAACACTCTTCCCCTTCCAGGCCTCCTTCACTTTCAGTTCTGAAGGGTGAATTCATTGAAAACATCTGCACTACTAGAAACATTCTGTTCTTTTTCCAAACCTCATCCCCATGGTGGCTGTGTAGTAATGGAGAATAGACAGAGCAGCATAACACAAGCCTGCAAGCAATGAACTACAGTAGGGAGAGGACACTGAATGCTGGAGGTTTTCCTCCTATACCCAGGCACTATCCAGCCTCTGCTTACCTTCTGCCCTGTATTCTACTCTCTGCCACATAGTCAGAAGTTTTCCACCAGCAAGTAACACATCCCACTACCCCACTCTTACCTCCGTGATACAGAACACCTCTTAAACAAATTTCACTTGTCCATCTGTCATGTTACTTTCTGCACACCTATGAGTTGCTGCACGCTCCCCTCAATATCAAGGCCAATTCTGGAGCTGTTTTTGGGGTATCTTACCTAATTTGTAGCTCTCCTTCTTTTGTCCTTTTTCCCCGATTTTCTTTTAACATTGCAGACTTCCAGCACTAGGGAAAGGGCTCTGTAACCATGTCACAACAGCGTAGTAGAGGCACAAGTGGGACTGATCCTGTGCCATTCACAAGCAGCAGCAATGTGTCTGGGCTAAGAGTGCGAGAGACTGTGTTTGTGGCAGCAAACTTTGATGAGCCACATGAATTCTTCAAAAAAGAGAAGGGGAAAGAAGTATTCTTGTTTGGGGAATAAGGGATGTGGCCCAGCCTCCAGCAGGCCTATCAGGAAGGCATGTGTAAGGGCTTGCGTGGCCATCTGTTTCTCCTCCTTATCAGAGCTCCGGTGCCAGCTGCCTCTGTGGCTGAGCCGTCCCACGTGCAGGTCCCCTGCCCAGTCCTCTGCTGCCTCTGTCTACTCCTCACTAATCCCATGTAACGCTATGAGCCTGTTTCATGCTGACCCTGGTTGGGCCCACCCCACTGTAAACCCTTTATAAACCCCAGAGGGGAAGCTGGCATCTCCTCACAGTGCCAGCTGGCTGTGCCACTCCCTGCCCTGAGCTGCTTCTGAGCCACATACCAGTGGATGCTGCACTCGCCTTGCTTCCCGTGTTCTTCAGCCTGCTGAACCTCCATTTCCTGCAACACTGTAAAAGCATGGTCCAAGCCTGAACAACCACAGGATTTATGTTTGCTGACCTAGCACCCACATCCCAGTGCTGCCGAGACCAAACTGCAATTAAAGCTGCAAAAGCAGCCCAGAAGTCAATACTCCAGATAGACAGGCAAGATAAGAACCTAATAGCAGATAGGCAGGCCGATAGGCGAGTTTGAAAGCTGCAGCCACCTGGGAGCCACGCACGGTGATGCAATCCTGCAGTGGCAGCTGCCAAAGTCATCCTGACAGCAGAGGCCAAGGGTGGGCAGGGCGCCCACAGGGGCACCGCGGAGGGGAGCTGGGTCCAGGCGTCCATCTGCAGAGAGGTGTGAGAACAGCAGAGCCACGGCCAGGCTCCCTTTGGGGTGTCTCGCAGTGCTGGCAGCACAGCGCTCCACTAAGCCTTGTGCTCACAGACCATGAACAACCGGGATTGAAAAAATATGTGTAACCTGGCTAAAGGACAGCAAGCTGCTGGGGGAACAGAAGGGGGAGGCAGGGGAGCATGGTAGGCTGTGGATATCTGGAGGGTGTTGACCCCAGCGAGGGCGTGGAGGCCGAGTCAGAGAGTGAGAAATCATCTAGGATGCAAAGTTTTGCGTTACTGCTCCCTGAATGAAATGCTGGATGAAATTAAGAGAAGAACAATGAAACCCAGCCAGGCAGGACAGGCTGGCAGATGCACTGGCACTTCATCTCCTTTGCATTCCAGCACCTCCATAAGCAGAGTAACAGGGAGGAAAGCATAGGGGTTGCTCCCACAGCTCACCTAAGGCACAGCAGCCAGACCTGGCCTTCTCAATTCACTTGCAGAGGTGGAGAGAATCTATCTGTATTGTAATAATATCTTTCAGCCCAGGACGCACAGCCAAGGACCAACCATGAACACAATACAGAACAAAACAATGATGCCACTCCCCAAAGAATTTCCCATTGATCTCAGTGTATGAGAAGTAACAACAATTGGATGTAGTCTCCCCACCAAGGACTTATAAATTTACAGTGAGTTGCCACAGCACTTTCACTAGCTTTTCAGCCTCCTCTTGAGCTTTACTTTTTCGCAACCAACAAATTAGTCTGTACAAAATACAATACTGAATGCAATTTTCACTTTAACCTATATGTTGAACTTCAGTGTCTTCAGTGAACCCAAGGTGAAAGACAGACTAATGTACTTCTCAGAATGGGTTTATAAACTCAATTCTGGCCCAGATTATTACAAACTGTTATTATTATATCTACAAGAACAACAACTTCATAATTTAACTGTTTGTCTCCAAGTACACTGCACGAAAGCTATTTCCTACTAGTTCCCTAGTACTGTTACCACCACAGCAGGATGTGACTTTGTGACAGACTTCCACAGCAAGACTAAGGATGGAGCTGGAATGACAACTGGATTACAGCTACAAGTAGTTGCTTTTATTCCAGTGGTGAAGGATCTAGCAGGACAACGTGGCAAAGGTGACATCATTATCACCAACACCGGCTTCCAGAACGGACAACTTCTCTTTCCTGGGCCATCAATTGAACTAGCTATTACAAACCTTTCACTATGTCTTGGAGAAGAATCATTAGTCCTTACAACTTATTTCTCATTTTCACTCCTAAGTGGTGATTTTTATTATAAAACAAGCTATGATTCCAGCCCCTTTGTGCTAGGCGCTGCACAAAGGTTTTGGGGAACTTTTTTGCGAAGACACCCTAGAAGATAAAAAAAAATTATTTAGGAAGAAATGAAACAGAGAACAGAGGAGACGTTCTGTCACTGTATCCAACCTAAATTCCTATTCAAGAATACATTCTCACTTGAAGAAGTGCTTACAAAGCCTACTAGAGTTCTGGGGGATTTTACTGAGACTGAACACTGGAAGAATGAATTATTTGAAACAGACGGGCTAAACCTTCCTGACCAAACACCCTGAACAATGTACAAATGTGGATTTGAGTGAGATATGAATTCAGACTGGATCCAGTCCAATGAGGGTCAATCCCATGTCATATTGTACAAAACATAAATCTGAGATTAAAGAGAACTGAAAATAAATCCTTGTTCTGCTTTGGTAATTTTATTTACAAAGATGCAAAACACAAATATTTATAAACAATGTTCTTACAGGACTTGGAGGCTATTCTTCCCTTTCAAATAATCACTATTTAAAGAAATTCTGACCTCACTTAAAATGAGACACAGCATGTGAGTATGCAGAGTTTTGTTGGAGAAAATAAATACTATTAAAAATAAAATTAGCGTTGGAAAACCTTGGGCACTAATCCCAACCAATCATCCTGGCAGGTTTGAAGGCAAACATGCAAGAAAGGCTCAAATGCAATGCTGCAAGATGCAAAAGAATCTGCTTGCTTGGGTAAGATCACTAACACCACCAAGACAACACCTCCAGGCTCTCTTATTTAAGTACTGAGCTAACTTGACTCTGTTTAGCTCACAAAGTCTGTTGGGACCAGATGATGATGAACTCAGAGGCAAGATAACTGGAGATTAAACTTTACAGATATTTCTGTTCCTGAAATTACTTCCCTTTCTATACTCTGCTACTGGCTCTGGCTCACAAGTTTCTTATTCCCCCTTAAAGTTTAAAACAATTCACCCAGCTGAGGATTGGGCCCTGAATTTTTGTTGCTCTGTTAGAAGAAAGTAAAATTAATGGTGCTTATAAACCTCCAGAAGGTCAGCAAGAGGTGCATGGAGCACCCTGTGACTTTGTGTTAAAAGGAGGAAATTCCAGTCACAGTTTCTCAACCACCTTAACTTCAGAGATACAGAAGGATTAGTAGGCACACAAAATGAGGAAGATGTATGTGATGGACTGCAGAGGGTAGGTAGTTACTCAAAAGTACAAATAATAAGTAAGACAAAGAGCTTATAAGTAGAGCAGTGGAAGAGGTGCTTCAGAAGAGCAAGGAAATGCAGCTACAAAGCCACTGAAATATCAGTACTGTCTGCATGGTTCTATGGTGAGTGTTATTCTGAGGAGGTGAGGAATGCAAGGCAGGGGGTCTTTGGTCTACGGTTTGTTTTTCCATCAATACATATGTCTGACTTCGAGTAAAAGATTAACGAGACAGCTAGCAAATGTCCTAGGAGATAAATGGGTAAAATGCTGTTTGTACATGTCAGTTGAGGGAGGGCTCATTCTCATCTCTCAGTCTCTGAATGAATCTGCGAGGATGCACACCTGCACCAGGAAGATTTCCTTGACAAGGTAACCCTTTCCTCTGTACAACACATGAGTATGTCAGCATACAGCTTACCTGACACGTACATTCTTTCAGTCAATGTGGTTTGGAAAGAACCTTCCACCTACTTTTTTCTGCATGTGACATACATTGCTGCATGTTACAGAAAACCCCCAGGTAAAGTAAATGGAAACTCTATCCAGCAGCTATGCACCTGGTGTTTTTGCATTTCCCAACAGATATTACAGTTGCTGGAATGATGTGTGAATCTTCTACAATCCCTATTGACAATTTAGTTTAGGTGTGGCATGAGAGAGATCTGAGTTATTGATACCAATGACCCACAACCTGTTGTTAAAGAGAAGGAAGAAAGGAACGGGTTGAATTTATAGTTTAAAAACCCCCAAAACAAAACAAAACAAACAAAAAAAAAATCAATGCCAAACTATAAAACCCCACAAATAGTTACATTCTACTACTCTTGACACCAACCACTCTATTACAGGCTGAAAAGACTGCAAACACGTACGCTGACACTTTCAGGGATTTTCCAGGGATGGTCATGGCAGTGAAAAGAACAGCTAGACTGTCACTAAAGCTCATCTTTCCCAGGTATCAAAAACTCTTGTTGTGTTTTCCTGTCTGTTGGCAGTCTGTGCTACTGCTGATCCCTCAGAGTCGATGGTGTAATGCTGTTGGCATAAGTCCTGCTGCAAGGAATGCAGTGTTGCCCAGTCAACCACCAGCATTAACCACAATCTCCCTGCAGATATTAACTAACCTGGCAGCTCAGCTCTGTGTAGTAATACCACAAAAAACAGGAGCACCTTTTTCTTTCCTCACTTTTTTTGTTCTTTTTTTGCTGTTTTCTGGAAAAGTGTGAAGGAGTTAAGCAGAGTGCCTAAGAAGAAAAGTGACCCACCACTTGTAACACTGTCACAACCTTCAACATCTATTATGTTCTAATTTCTGCCTCACCTGAAACCTGTGAAGTGTGAGTCACATCCATTTTCCTTATGCCATGATGGAGAGGAATGCCGATATGTGGGAACTGACAAAGAAGCATGAGGGAGCCGATGTTCACCTCTTAAACTTGATGAAATCTGCTGGTGAATCATAGGGTAAGAACTTGACCTCACCCATGAAGTTGCATGAAGATTAAAAGAACTTCCTTTTACCTCTTTGCTGTGACTCTGACTACCAAATTTATTGTCTAGAGATGAGCAGTTAAACCACCCCATTAAGCTCAGGGAGAATGAGTTCAAGTCTTGTCAAGGATCACCTTTGACAACCCTGCTCAAAATAACATAAGCTATCCCTTTTGACGAGTCAAGAGCAACCAGTCCTGCTACCGGACACATTAGACAGATGCAGGCTGAGCAAAGGGACACATACTCAACCATCCCAGGCCCTTTCATGTTAGTGACATCATATATATTTTTGTGCAAAAAGTTTGATGCCTTGAACAAGAAGGTGATGTTGCAGGAAATAAGCCCTCGAGCAATGTTTTTATCTTGCTTAAGTCTGACAGCATGCAAGGAAGCCCAGGACATGCTTTTCCAAAAAAGCTAAGAAACAATTAGAAAATTGTAAGGCCATCTACAGCCACAGCTGAAAAGCAGGAAAAGGGAACACCATAAAATGAACATGATTGGTTATGAACTGAACAGCTTTCTGTATGCAAGGCTCTTAATCACCTATGGATTAAAAACCTCCTAATATGAGCTTTCTATCTATGCCTGAGTGCAGCTCTTGAACCCATGAGGATTTGGCCCATAGGCACTGCCAGGGTGCTGTGTCCCTCCTCCCTGAGAGTGCTGCCAGAATGCAGGAAATAAGACACATGCTGGTCCACCCTGTACTGTACTCTTACTTCTATTTTTTTCCTTCTTTGCAGCTGCAAAATACAACTGAGCAAGTTAAAATTCCACTTCCCTTGAACACGGAAGCCAGCAGTGCATTTTGTCACATGGTCATATCAGCAGACCGCAACAACAAGCCCAGTCACCTGGTGAAACAATCCACTCAGAGATTTGGAAGGAAAATTTCCTTTGGGCAGGTGACACTGGACATCTGGCAGCCCTCTGCTTCTGTTCTGAGAATAACACCTACGTTGTAGGGCATGCTGCCAGCAGCTGCACCCACCTGGGATGTAGCCAGCCCAAGATGAAAGGGAGCACCAAATCCAGAAGGGATGATTAGCATTCACTGATGTTGTTCAGGACAGAGGTACCTGGGAACATGCTAGTTCCCCTTAGGTGTTCAGTACTGCATGGTAAAATCAGGGAGCTAAGAAAGTTAATCAGGTCAGAGCCAGGCTTGCATATGCTTTCTCCACAGGAATTACAAACTACTTGCCAAATATTCTGATTGGGTAATTGCTACCTGGATTACTAAGGATGTGCAGCCCAAAAGAAGATAATTGCTCAGAGTTTCTCATAGATTGCATCACTCCCTGCCAAAGTAAAGGCAGAATGACAATTATCAACATATAATGTAAGGATATGAGCCTGTGTGTACAGCAGGGCTGAATGCATCATGGCTGGCTGAAGCAGAAGAAACATTAACCCCCACACTGTTTGTAGGAAATCAATAATTTGATTCTGAACACCGGAAGCATTCGTGGAATCCAGAGATTCCCTGAAATAACCTTCCCTTTCTTAAGACACAGGGGACAAGCATTCATCCCTGCTCTAATATGTAAATTTGACCAAAGCTAATTTTACCCCAGTGTCTAGCTATGAGATCACTGTTCTACCAGCATACAAGTTTAGCCTCACACTGCCACATATTTGATGACCAAGTGCAACTTGGAGCAGAGCCTGTAGTGGCCATCAAGGATGCTGCTACGTGATAGAAAATCCATCACCCATTGTATTAAACTATGACCAAAAATGGTTAGGTGCTACTAAGATTAGGAAATTGAAAGATTGGGTAACTGAAATATTACAAAATAATTGTATGTGAGAGTATAAGATTCCTGAAGCATATCAGACGTACATTTCTTCTCTGCAACCAAACAGCAATACAATCCAGAAAATAGAACAGAAATTATTCAAATTTTACTCTATTCCAGTCAGCCACGCATACAATGCTGACTCAGGAGCAAACATTAAAAAGCAGGAGCCATGCGGGAACTTACAAATCCAATTGTACATCTCCCAAAGGGAGTCATTACAACAGTGTCAAACAGGCCTTAAGCAGGAGGAATGAATAGGTGGGGGGAGATTTGACAGCAGGGGAGAACAGTGCTTGTAGGAAGGTCCAATCGACACACACAGCCCTCAGACTGAACTGTGATCCTGAGGTTTTTAAGGAGGAAAGTGATAGCCCGTATCAAAAGCAATTAAGGAAGACATGATGCAAATATAATGAGAGGGAGCACATTAAAATATCCAGTGCAGGTCCCACTTCTGTGTGCCCTTAGAATATTACTACTCCTTGTTTTCTTAGGTTTATAACTGAAATAGGTAATTTTAGACATGACCACAAACAAGCAAACAGACTCAAAACTACACCTCTAAGAAAGCTGGGAGTTGGCAATATTATTAGGGCTTATTCAAGGTACTAAACCCAGCCATAGATGAAATACTAATTAAAGGCTGCACTCAGTACCTTCAGAAAATGACTATTCAACTCCGCAATGGTGTTTTGCCTAATTGTGTGATGTAGTTTTATCTTACTATGCAGTAAAGTTTAGACCAAAATGTTAGTGTAAGAAGATCACAGAGCTTTAATGATGGGCTGAAACTCAGGAAAGGCATGTGTGTATTAATATTTGACTTTAGAAAGTATGCAAATGACTTCAATAAACCTTTGTTTGTCTTCTATATGAAATAATGAATAGTCAGCCGTTCTTTCACTGCTGGGTGGATCATAAAATTAGTGTTTAAATTAAGGATCTGATTAATCTGTATTAATGAATTTTTCAATACAAGCAAAATCATTGCAAATTTCATATAATCAGGTTTCTGGGGTCTTCTGTTGGTTTGGAGTTTTTTTCCTCTTATTACCATTAAGAACAGGGGTTTTTAACAATGCCCAAATCACAGCTCTGTTAAACTGGGAGGTATCCAAAATTCTGATCTTGTAGCACACCTCCCCCTCCTACCTATGAAAAAAATGCTTAATTATCTATTGTGAAAAGATCTTTTTTCTTGAGACAGGAACTACAAATTCTACTCCTCCCATTCACACTGAAAAGAACATTACTCCCCAAACAGCACCACTTAATCCAAAACAAACAGCAAGATACCTAAAACATCCTTTAGTTTACTAAGGGATATAAGACTCAGAGAGAGAGTACCTCCTTCTTGGAACAAAGAAAGGAGAGAGGCTGGTTTCAAAGGGGCTATATTCAAAAGGGTCTAACTCATCTCCAAGTACCATGGTCAAATTTATGAGTATTTCTACAGGGAAAAAAAAAAGCATCAGAAGAACATCCTGGCTTAGAATGCAGCAGAATTGATTCCCACAAGCCTGGAAGTGTTGCTGGTTTTCATGACAGAGCTGTTAATCTTATAATAAAGTAACTTTTGAATGTATTTTACATTCGGCGATGAGCTCTCCTAGCAGTGACCTCAGCGTGAGCAGCCCTCCCCAGCAATAGGGCTGTGGAAATATTGCTGGAGGCAGGTCTTGCATTGCTTTCTTTTGTTTCTCCACTTAGCCTTTCCAGAAAGATACTGCCAGAAGCAGAGAAAGGCCATAAAACTGAAGCATCATTTTAAATCAAAAGGCTTTTAGTGGTCATATTATAGGGGCTATCTGTGTTCCCAATTGTGACTATAGCAATTACATGACGAAAACACCTAGGCAGGTGCATAATTTTTTTTTAAAAAAGGACATCCTCCCCCTTTAGGAAAGGTCAGGCTTTATATTTCAGTAGGTCTCTGGCTAAAGAAGAAGAAATGAGAACAGAGTGAAAGGAGGAGTGGGATACAATAGAAAAAAAGATGAGAGTAAAGAATGGGCAGCAGAAAAAACAGCAGAGAAGGAGGATGAAAGAGAAAGATGACATCTGACTTGGATAAGGGGTGAACCACAAACCTAGTCATTGCCAGTGTCCAGGACAAAAATAACACATTTGTCCAGCAGCAGCAGAGTAGCTGCCAGTGCAGCGGGACAGTGTCCTCCCCACACTGCCCTGCCCACCACATCCCCAGCCCACGTCCAGATCTGCCCCTTTCCCTGTGCTGTGTGACAAAACTCAGGGTGTTCTCGCAGTCCCTGTGGTTGTGGTTAGGAAACTGCCGCATGATGGGTCTCAATAGAAAAAGTATTTTAATACAAGAAAAACAGGAAACTCAAGCACGTTTTGGGTCTAATTCAATTTCAGTTCCCTGATTCCTTTATTTTCTATGGACAAAAGGCATGTAACAAAATTATGAACTGGGACGTGAAGAAAGCAGAACTGTGCACATGACAGATAAAGCTGGCTCATTATGTGAAAACTGAAGCCATGCAAAATAAAAATTCAGAGCAGATTAGAGCACCTCTCATCCAAAAACCAGTTAGGACCAGTCAAGCAAATCCCGGCACCTGGACAGAGTTTGAGCAGAACATATATGAACTGGCACAGGTCACGGTTTCACAAGAGTACACCAGGCTATGAAGAAATGCAAATACTCTTTCTTCATTTTAAGCTAAAGCAACCTCTGGTTTAGGAATCTCTAGAGACAAGGTACAAGGTACCAGTTCAATGTCAGCTGCCTCACACTCTCTTTGCAATATCATCAGTGCATTTTAGTGCTAATGTACTAAAGCATGACACTAGCTAAAGATAACCACATTCTATTGAGAAACATAACAATAGAAATAATGGAATAAGCACTTCATGCAATTTGCTAGGAATGTAGTTTGGACACCAACAGCCAAAACAAACTAAAATGGCAAATGCAAGGACTCTATTTTGAAAAGATCTGCAAACAGACTCAGCAGCTTTACAGGGGGTCATATTTTTCACAAGGATAAACTGTCCTTGAACAATATTTTCAGTGTTCTGGGTACTAATGTGCTTTCTTTTCATATGGATTGTTCTCACCTCCGCTCCTTTTCCCTGAACAAATATTTACTATGACCAATAATATTCTGCTCTCCATTTATGAGTTAAATAGCATCTCATTCCCACATGCTGTTTTATATACCTATACATAGAGCATACGTGCCCACAGAAAATGACATCTCCAAACTACGTCTGGTGGAATTATTTTTAAGCCATCATATTCACTGTAGATTTCAGTCCTGATTCATCAATACATTTAATTCACTGTGGTATTAGATCTGTGAGTGAGAGGAATGAAACATTCAGCTCAAGAAAGGAGATGACATATTTCACCAGAGATAAAGCATTTCTGTATGTGGAAGTGTGATGCCTAATGCATTTGCCCATAAGCATGGGAGTAAACACATCATCTTCACAGGGAACTACTGGCATGTCTAATTTTAAGAAAGCAACAAAAAGTATTTTAGTGAACTATTCATACACTTCTATATATGTTCAAGGGTTTTACCAGGTCAGAGGGTAAGTGGGCAAATTACAGATGCCAGCAGACCATTAAGGATAATATGCTGGACTACTAGCTGTTATTCATTCATTATTTACCCATTGTTATTTGCTGCTCATCATCTTGAAAATTTCAGTAAATGACTCAGGAATGAAAAGAATCCTTAGACATCAACCACAAACATCCAGCACAAACTATATATGAACAAAAAGTTAAAATTTCACAGGTTAACATACAAACCCAGCACATCATCTAAACCTCTTTTCTATGGGGGGGGACACACCCTCCGCACACCGGGGCCCACCAGCATATGTGCTGTGTTTATATAGCTTTGGGGAAGTCGGGGACCGTGCTCCACATGCAGGTCCTTTTTTGCTGAATTCCCCTCCAGGAGCATGAGGGCAAAGAGGAACACATCTCTCGTGAACACCTGCAACCAGCAGTTCCTTCCTCAGGCACTGAAATAGATTTTCCTCACACTACAGTAAAACAAGATAGTGGCTGTTCCCCTTCATTTGCACCAAAATATAAGCAGTTGTGCTAACAAGAAAGAAGGTGAGAGCTGCAGCAGGTTCCTCTGGGATGCCAAAGCAGAGCTACATAAAGCATTAAGGTGCACCCACACAGACAACAGCATGGATAGATTGTCTCAGCATGTATGGTCTCCTAACAACTTGATTAGGACTGGACTTAACTCGGTTTGGGGCTTAGCTAAGCCTGATGTTTGAAATTATTAGCATGGGCATGCATGCTTTATTTTCTATTTTATACATACATTGGCTGTGGACAAGATTTGGTTTCTGTCGAGACAACCAGACTTCAGGAGAAGGTAATGGTCACAAGGCAGCCAACCACCAAGCTGAGCCCACTGGCAAGGGAAGCACCAACTTCCCAGCGGGCAGAAGGAGGAGTAATGGATCAGCACAGAGCCTTGGTCAAAGCAGAAGAGGGTGAGAAATCCCTTCAAAAAAAAAGAGATGTGTGTCCAGCATGAGGAAGGACAGGTGAAACAGCCTGTGCTACCGGCTCTGGGAGAGGCACCCTGTACGGCAAAGCCCTCAGTGCCAAATGTCAGTGAAGTGTTAAGCTGCAGAAAATTAAGTCTCAACCACCAACACGCTGGAAACAGCAAAAACTATTGGCTTTGGCACACATGCAAAGCATGTGTGCCTGTGCTGTCTGGAATAGCTGGAGATATAAAACACAGGACTGCCAGGAGTGTTGGTGAGAGGGACTTGTGAGATGCTGCACTGATGGGCAGAAAAAAAGATATAATCCCATGTGAGCTCAAAGGAAATCCAGACGGTGTCTGGATGATCTTGAGGGTAAGAATTTCAGATCCACCAGGCCAAGAAAGGGGAATATCATAGAATCACTTAGGCTGGACAAGACCTTTAAGATCATCAAACCCAACCGTAAACCTAATATTGCCAAGTCCATCACTAAACCATGCCCCTAAGTGCCACATCTGCATGTCTTTTAAATACCATCAGGGATGGTGACTCAATCACATCCTTGGGCAGCCTGTTCCAACGCCTGACAATCGTTTTGGCCAAGAAATTTTTCCTAATAGCCCATCTAAACATGTGATAATGCCCCTCCTGAGCCTCCTTTTCTCAAAACTAAACAAACTCGGTTCCCTCAGCTGCACCTCACAGGACTTGTTCACTAGACCCTTCACCAGCTTGAGACAGTGCTTAGGAGACTTTCATGTTCACCAAGTTGCTTGGTTGTAAGGTGCTTTTGTTACTTAGCAGCAAGCGTGTTCTGTACTAACACCTGCATGACAATTTGGTATTTGAGAGCTGTATCATCCGAAACCTTATATGTCTCATTTGAGCAAATTTACCTTCTGTCAGACACGAAAGATCTTCACTTTTACTTTAGGATGACCTTATTTCCAAACTTACAAACCCTGCTTTACAGAGAAAAGATCTTTTCATCTATTATTTGGCTATTATCAAGCATTTATCAACAACAGCATAGTAGGAGTCACACTCTTCTGCACACCATACATACAAAAATATCTGTCTTTTAAATAGTCCCTAATTAAGCCACAGTGCTGGTTTCAGGGGCTTTTCCAGTACATCTGAGAAGAGACAACAGAGTAAGTTAGACAGCAGTGGCAAACAGACAGTGTGCAGGTGAGATGGGATATCTGCCCAGCATCCCCACACACCTGAACCCTTTCAGCCTCTGTGAATAAGATTTCATTGATTTTCATAAAACCGATGCTCCTGACAACCACCAGGAAGTCATTAGGCACTGCAAATAATTAAAACAGATAATATTGTTGCAAAAATACACTGAAGAATTGCAATTTGTGATGCATGAGATTTACTGTGCTGGGTATGTTAACTTAATACATTGCAAAATGAACTCAGACACAAAGGGTCTCCCACTGAACTGTGAAAATTAGCATGGTTCTGTTGCAATGCGTAATATTTCAATACTGCTTTTAATCAGAAGATCTCAAAATATATTTATGGTCCATAATTAATAAGACATACTCTATTTCCCTGAGCTATACAAGTATGATTATAGTCTATACTTCACTACTATCACTGCACTTCTCCACATCTGTAACACTGTTGAGTGGGTTCATGGAATAACAACAAGCTGTGACCATTGCCTTGTTTCTAGTTTACCAATGTGCTAGTCATGTGAACACGTGTACACACATGTGTAGCCACTGCTCTTCTTTCCCTGCCCATGCAGGTACAAAAGATACAAGTTGGTGGGAGGATAAATAAACTTGCAACAGTCTTTTCCCAGATACCAATTTCTTGCAGTTTTCTGGTGAGAACTTCCAAAGGAGAAACAGCAACAAAACTGCAATGACAATGTGTTTGTGTACTTGTGTGGATGCGTAAGCAACAAACAGTCCATCACTTTGCAGAATCATGTAACATCTGAGAAGCAGACAGGGAAGACTAAAATTTACCATTTAAAAACAACTGCATGCATAATTTGTCTTGCTAATCACACAGATGATTATTCATGGTGAAAGAGATTTAAAAATCCAATTTAGTTTTAACCATGTATTCTTATTTAAAGTCTGGAAGAAAAGTATTATTCTACAGACTGATGAGAGACACCGCGAGACTTAGCTTTCCCACAGTTACATTGTACGTCTGCGGCCTCACTGGTAATTGCATCCACTCAAATTGCTGTTAATTCTGCTTACAACATCGGTGCCTAAGAACTACTGCAAATGGAGTGCCTTCGGTTTCACCAGGCTCTGTGCACACAGAGCTACAGCCAGGCCCTGCCCGGAGCTCTCGCTGCCAAAACAAAGAACGATGGAGGAGAGGCTGGAGGGAAGGCAGTACCACAGCCAGCAAATTGTGTGATAGAAACAATTTCACTGGAGGTCCACTTATGGTTTTCTTCTTAGCAGGGTTTAGATAAAGCAGGGTGTGTGGAACTAAAAGAAACAAGTGACTGATAAGGAAAGATTTAAGGAGAAATAGGTCAGAAGAGACAAAGATAAAACAGAGCGGACAAGGAGCAAAAATGAAGTGAAAGGACTGCAGTGAGTGGTAAGATGCAGAAAGGAGAGGGATGGAGCTCCAGCGAAAGAGGATGGGGTGCAGAAAATGTTCCAGAAGTGCAGCACGTTCTCACAGCATCTAACAGTCCCTGTTTCAGCAACTCTGGTAGTTGTTCCTCTCTGTGGTTCAGTGGAGGCATCGCTTGTGTCCTAACATCCTCTGAGCAAAAGATCTCCCTACAAAACTCTGCACTGAGGGAAGGGGGAGGGATGGGCACTGACCAGAGCCCATCCACTTCCCCATCTCCTCACAGCCGGCTGCCTCTGCAGCTGTTCCGCCAGTGAGAGAGCTCGGCCACAAGGCCAACCACAAGCCCAAACTTCTTCTCTTGCTACTTGGTTCACCACTTGTATCTCATACAACAGGCCTGCTGTGAGCATGCTGGGAACGTGTTGAACACTCCTGCTTCTCTTCCATATCCACACCATTTTCCTTTCTGGTTCAGAGGAGCAGAAAGATATATGCAGTAGATGAGAGAGGAAAAGAAGAAAGAGGAGAAAAGATGGATCTTCCTGGCTAATCATTTAGACTATTTTTTAGCCAAGTGTACTGGCAAATATGCAATACTGCTAAAAGCCGTTCCTATTAAACACAAGGGCAGACTTAAATCTTTATTATTTTTTTCATGAAAGCTGTTTAAACCCCAAAATTTCTAAGTCTACGGTACCAGACAGTTATGTCATGCACCCTTTTTCCTGCAGACAAAAGGACGTGGGCATATAGCAGATCACGGTTTATGATAGCTGGAAACAGAAGATGGAGGTACTGCCACTTACCTCCTTATCCCTGTTCCCCTTGGGAGAAAATGGAATTCAAGGGGACAGATGTACAACCATTTCTCGTGGTATCTTGCCAGTTGCCTGCCCCTGAGTCTATTATGATTAGTGCTGATCCACCACCTGGAGCCTGTGTTGGCCATTCATAGTGTTTTCCATGGCGAGTAACCATAGTAAGCGTGCGTAAGAGATCTCCACCCACATTTTTGAAGAGTTCTGTGTTTGCTGGGCCCCAGACTGTACCTGTGGATCCACTCTCTGGTGACAGGCTTGCAGCAAAGGTTTCCTCTCCCTTGAGGGTGTATTAGGAGCAGTAAGAAATAAGTTATAGCAGGGTCATTTCTCAACAGGCAGCAGGGAAGCGAAGATATTTCCATCTCCTAAGCCACTCTGGATCCCGCTCAGCAGCAAGTTTCTTTCCAGAATCCTTCAGACAGTACGACACAGCTCACTGCCTCTAAAACAGTGACCTTCAAACAAGAATATCAAAGTTAGGGCAACAGGTTTCTGAAACATTTCAAACAGTTTCTTGTGAGTCATCATTAAAATGGCCATTTGTGGGTAAGAACAAAATCCTGAGCAAAGGTTACCCCTCAAATGCTTCTGAAAAGCCATGTGCTGTGTTAAGCAAAACCATTACAACACAAGCTGTAACCTATTTCCAACATTCAGAGCCAGAGATCATATAAAACTATCGGATTAGATTTGTATTGTAAAGTTTCTACTAAAATAAAGTCATGCCTGATAACACTGATATACTACACCCTATACGTAGGTAAATCAATATTATCATTACCCCCCAGAGTACAATACTCAAGCTAGGTCTGCTAATCAAAGCAGACTGCATTTAACAGAATATCAGAAATATTTATGACATCTTTAAACAATTTCAAGTCTGAAAGCTAAAGCCCTGATGATTCAAAGTACAAAAGCATTATTTTGACAGCACTTCATGGAAAGAGAATTTTCTTTCTCCACCAGCAGATCCCCTGTATGCAATCCAGACTCACGGTAAATACCCAGGCCACATACAACACACCTACACACCCCCAGGCACCCAGAGTTTCAGCTGCTGCAAACTACCATTGCTTGCTTGCCTTCAGCACAGCTGCCTGCAGCACCTGAGGATCTGGCGCAAGGAACGTATTTCATCACAAACTGAAAAGCACCAGTTTTAAGGTAGCTTTTGACAGATTAACAAGGTTGGTGTTCTTTTTTAAATTAACATCCTTTAGTTCGTGACAGGCCTTCAGCATTTTTATATAACAAGAACCATTTTAAGCTCATCTGCAAGGTATTCAGGGCAATGCCAACACAGTACTGCCAGGCACTGGTGTTTGGGGTTTACAAGTTATTACATTTCAGTCACCAAACTAAAGGCCTACAATCTCATCTGAGATTTCAAACCTCACCTCACAGAAATGCAGACTATGAGCTGAGACTGAGACTGTGGCTGCGACAGAAAGGGCCTGGCTTCACAACAAGCTCCACCAATTCTCACATCTCCATCCTCACCACACTTTTCCAGCTAAGATGCTTTGGGAATGTGCTGAGCAGGCCATGGCTTAACAGCAGAGTATTCTTGTCTTTCCGTCCAGTCACTACAGTGGGTAGATCAATAGGATCAGAAGTTTAGCGAAGTTTACAAAATCAAATCTGCTATGAACACAGTCTGGGTGGGGGTTTGGTGGTCTTTTTTTTTTTTCACTAGACCGGTTCATAAGAAGACTAATCTACTCATCTGTTCACTCTCAAGAAATGTAAACTCCTTAACTCACTGCATATTTAATTGGAAAACTCTGAGCCCCACCACCCAAGGAAGCACCGATTTGAAAATCTTTACAAGCGGTGGTCAATGCTTTTTGAAGAAACTGCTGTTAGAAGGTCCCACCACAGCTGCCAGAGGTAGCTGCCCCTACCACAGAGCTCCTCTTCATTCCTATCATAAAGGCCAGCAGGTTAATTTAACACAAGAAAAGCTCTTTTAATCTGGACGACATTACCCTGAAGCAGATTCTCACTGTCTCTTTCCAAATGGCTCTGTTGGGGCAATGGCATTATAGAAAACAAAACAACAACAACAACAACAAAACAAACAAACAAAAAAAACAAAAAAGGAAAAAAAAAAAAGAAATGTTGGCAACCAGCAACAAAGAGGAAAGAACATCTGAAACTAGTGTGCTGTTCTACAGTGGATGTCTACCACATCCTAAAACACAAAACATCAGTCAAATGAAATCTGCAGGCAAAAACAATCTTTGCCTGCCAGTGTCTTTCATTTGAAAGAGAATCGAGAAAAAATAATTGCAGTGAAAACTACTGCTTTACCTAAAAAATACTTGGGGAAATGCTAAGATCACATACCTTGGATAAAATGAATAAATTCTGGAAATTATTAACAACAAGTTGACTTCCCGTATGGCAATGTTAGAATTCAAAGCTAAGGAAAAAGACAGTAAATTTCAGTAGACAGATCTGAATTACACTTCTCTAGTGTTCAGACCTGAATGGTAACTGATAGCAAATTTTGGCCATGGCAACTTTTTTGCCTTGATTTTTGTTTCTTTCCTGTGAAACTCTGAAAGTGGGTTGTGTTTTTTTCCTTTTTTTAATTTAAGGCTGGTTTATGTTCTTCAGATCTTATTTTTCCATATAACCACTGGAAAAGCTGAGTCTTATGTTCATATACAAAAATCTGAAATGTAGTTCCCAAGGCTTTCTTCTGGAAAATGCCAATTTCCCCTAAAACACTCATTTTCCATGGAAATAAATCTGAGCATCTTCTCTTTTCTCAGGATGGATCTCATTTCAAACTTGCAGGGATTTGTCACCTTTTATTCCAATCCAAGATGCTTTTCCAATTAGCCAGATCTTGAAGTGGAGTGGAGGAGGCACTTTTGTGGAGCTTGCACTGGTCTGCTAGGTTCCCTCTCTACCTGTTGACGAAAATCACCTCGTGGTGACAGCAAGGAAAGGAAAGGAAGAAAGGAGGAAAGGAGGCTTGAAAGAGGCGAAGATCCAGTAAAGAATAAAAACCTTTTCAAAGAATTTAATATTTCTATTCCACTCTGTCCTGTCAGCAAATCTCAAATATAAATTTTGCCATTCAATACTGATATAACTGACTTCTTTACGTTCCCTTCATCCTTCTTCTTTTAATATTAGTCCTATGGAAAATAAAACCAGGTACTTCTGACCAGCCTAGACATGGAATCCAGTGCTCCATTGTGCAGACAAGCAGGGATCTCCCTGAATTCAAACAGGAGTCTGCAAAACCACATGAGACCAGCCCAACACAGCCAGTCCCTGGAGGAGATCCCCCTTCACAGATGTCCCTCAGCTGGGACCTGCCTCTTCCCTGTTGCTGCAACCCTGGGTCTTTTCACATCAGAATACAGCACTTATGCCAAACTGTGAAGTGGTTTTACGAGGTGGAAAGGCACCAGCTAGGGCCTAAAGAAAGGCCAATAAACTATTCTAACTTGTAACAAAGTACCAGATTTAAACCCAGGTCAACTGAGGTGAAGGACAAGTGCATTAATTGCCTGTATCAACAAGGCTCTGTGTGACTGCAGCAGCACTCAACTGAAAAAGACAGTACATCTTGCTGTAAATAAGACAAACAGCAGCTACAACAACAAATCTTCCCCCAATTTCTTTAACTTTTCATTAAACGAGTAATCTGACTTTTATTAAGTCCTCTTCAAAGTCCACACAGGCCACCCTTTCTAACTGTGCCTGTTTACCCTGCATATATACTGCAGGGCGTACACTGCAGCCTGACAAGTGCCTGGAAAGGGACTTCAGCCAGTTTTGTTAAGTGATAATCGAAGAAATCCTCCGTCACGTGTTGCGGCAGTGTGAGTTGGCCATACCAGGACGAAGAGTCATGCAGATGTTACCCAAACGCTTCCATTAACTTAATCTTCCTCAGAAGAGCCCTTCTGCTGCCAAGTACTTAAGAGTGTCACTTGGGATTTAGATGCCATTTTTGTTCACTACTGAAGACTGGTCATGTGTAGGAATCTGCAGCCTTGATAATAGGGTTTACGGAACACCACGAAAATAGATTACTGGCTGCTGAAAGCATTTTAAAAAGACAATGCTACCTTTTACTAGTCTTAAAGTGCTTTCTGGCATGGAAGACTTAATGGTTGTTTATTCTGGTATGTTTTCTAGAACATCAGCTTAGAACAAAATAAGGATCATCATAATAATTAGCTGAGATGCTGATAACATGAATCAAAAGTCTAGATCATTAAATGCTTTTATCCACATAATTTTAAAAAATAAAACTGTATTTTTGTGATCAGAAAATGCATCAGACTTTTTCAATTGTCCTAGCATATGCTGTTATCTCAGTAATGAAGCCAGTTTTGCTTTTTCCCTTTTTAAACTCAGTTGTTATGTGGGAAGATGTAGTAGTATAAAATAGCAGGAAATAGTATGAGTAAATTTAACTTGAAAAGTTTAGTATGTGTTTTAGAGAAAAGATTAACAAGTTCTATTTTTTCAACTGTCTTTTTATCTCTGTTTTTTTCATCTTGCATTTGCTTCAGCCAAGCAATTCCAACGGTCCAGAAGGACAGATGTTCCATCTCATTCTATTCCCAGACAAGTCACTCTGTAAAATTACATTTCTTTTGAAACATTAGCACAACAGTTTAAAGACCATCAGAAATTTTAAAGGCGAATTGCAGAGGAATAATCAGCAATGTGTTTGGATCTAGTTTCTATCCTGGATTTTTTTTTTTTTTTTTTTAGTTGCAGTATCACTCCTCAGTGAGACACGGTTTGAAATTTATTTTCCACCTTGTGGTTCCTCCTTGTTTGCATCTATATAGTACCACAAATCTCAGTGCAATCCAAGCAGAGTATGTGTATTTGTGATATTCAAGGGTGATGTGTTCAGTGAACCAAGGCATACCAATACACTTCACAAGGAGAAAAAAATGATTTAAAATACACTACTGTGCTGATGGCAACTCAAAGCCTACTCAGTAAGGACATTCAGATCACACAGCTGCATTTCATATCATCACTGTTAATCTGCTTGTGCTGATACACTTCTACAAGGCCAGAGAGGTAGAAACCTTTGATCGATGCTCTCAGGAACCACACACCTGCACTGACTCTTCCTGAACAGGTTAGTGATGGCACAAGAATTAAATACAAAGTCTCAAGAAAAGCAAATTAAGATTTAAAATCAGTCCCTTAAAGAAAGCCAAAAATCAGCCCATGTAGCCCAGTTTCATCCACCTTCCCATATCAGATGCAGCTTGTTCAAGGCACACTGAAGATCTTCACTCTCTGCCTTTGAACTTCATGGGCACCACCAGAGATAGTGGTACTTTAATGTTTAACTCAGGATTTTTTTTTTTCTTTATTTGTACCTATTTTGGAGAAAATCACCACCAACTACTGCCAATGAAAATAAACAGGACCCTTCAGGGTATCACCTTTACGTGATCTGAACACCACTTTTACAGAAGAACAGTTGACTATTAAAAAATTCCTAATTAAAAAATTCCATCCTAATGTCACTAGGAATTTTACTATCAATTTCAACTAGCAAAGTGAGGTTTCAAGGCAGTAGTGGGTACCCTTTAGTTATTTAGCACTATTTATAGCAGCAGTTTGCCTACTCTCCTTCTCTAGCAGGAATTAAAAGGAAAAAATGTAAAAAAGGATGCTCATGTTTGAGTGCAGAAATAGAAAACTGTTATTGTGTTAACCTCCAAGAAAAGCAAGATGGCACTCAGAGTGAAGAGTGTATTAGATCAAATCCAATTATTTAGCAACTCCAAAGAAGTCAATGGAATCACAGCACAGATGAATTTGGCCCAGCACTGCAAATTAAGAAAACTGAGCTAAATTCTGCCCAAGGTATGTGCACTGAAGTAAGAAAAATAAGCTTACAGCACACAAAGGATCAAGTCATTCTTGCTTTGGCAGTGTAAATCACTTACCAAATGCAGTGGACTTGCTTCTCTAATTGGAAGCAGCAAAATTTGGATTTCTCTTTTTACAGTTGCATATAAGAATGTGATCACATTAGGAAGATTTTCTGTCATCACTTTTCCTTCAATTACAAAACAGAATACAGAGGGTAGGGGATGTTATGAAATCACAGTATTGGACTGTATCCCAAAACAAGGATTATATTAAATAAAAAGGGAAATTCACGCTTGTTTCATGACTGTGATACTTCAGTTTTACTTAGATAATTCTATCAAAAGTAATCACTCATGTCTGATTTGCAAATGTGAACATATCAAATACGGGAGGACGGAAGATCTGAGGAGCCTTCTTGAAAAAATGTGGAAAATGCCTGCTCCCCAGTAAAAGCAAAACCTGTTTTTATTATTACATGATAAATCTTATTCGCCTAGTATCCGTGTAATAACAGACTGAGATAACCTGTAGCTCCAAACACACAAACAGCCCCTTTTTTCACACATTTCAGTGAGTTAGAATTTCCACTCTACAAAACCAGCTAGAAAGCAAATTTTCATCTAACATTATCTTGCACTAGTTACAGCTGATGCTTTATGCTTAGAAATTGCAAAACTACTTCTTTTATCATTAAATGTAACAGAGCTGATGAACTTTCAGAATCCTGCAGGTATTCTTAGGACTTTGTAGAATTGGAAATGCAAACTGGGATTTTCATGGCTATTCAGCTGCCCAGTTTGAATTCCATTGAACAAGGTATTTACCCTACTTTTGAGGATGTGGACCTCACTCTCCCACAAAAATAATCTATCAATATACAGAAAGAGGATACTAATGTGTGTTTTTCAGGCTGAGCCCTGAATGAAAAATGTGAGAAAATCTTAAGGAAAAAACTTCCTGCATAATGATAGCAATTTAGCTTTAAGTATCATCTGCTTTTTAAATTTTCAGACACTAGAAGGACTAAAATATCACATAAATGTTACATTTTAAAAAAGGAAAGTCCTGGAAGTAACAGAAATAAGTGGGGTTGTCAGTGACAAATTCCGCACCCTTTCTGCAGGAGTCAGCCTGAGAAAGTGGGAGTGGAGTCACACTAATTGGTAACAAAGTCATTTGGTTCATTCTCAGACTCGTATTAATTTCATTATTACACTAAATAGAAAAGTGTAATTATTTACAAATAATTTCACAAATAAATTGCTTGAATTTACGCATGAATAATTCAGGCCAAAGTTAGGTTTTGCTCTGGAAAAAGCATTTTTCAGTAGCTTACAAAGGCCCAGACTTTCAAAGAGGGACAGATGCAAACACTGCATATGTTCTGTTGATCTTCTGTGAGAACTGGTTTAACATTAACGATATACCCTGCACAAAAACTCATATGGGCTGAACATTGCAAGGTTGCCAATTTAATTTGAAATGACTTGACAGAAAATCTCTAGGCCACCAAATGCTATTATAAAGCACTGTATTCTCATTAAAGGTCTGAGCCCTTTTTTTTTCTCCCTGAGGGCAAACTCCTCGTGAGGCTGTCCCTCTGGCATAACATGTGATAGAGCTAATCTGTCTTCACTTGGACAGCATTGCGGATATGCAAACCCAGGTGGCACTAATAGGTTTACAGTAATAACTATGGAATTGGATACAGTATGTTACACTGTGAGAAATTCCCACAGATCAATTTTTGTGGTGAAGGTTAACCAACAGACATAGAGCCATAATATTCTTTTTTCATGGGTCTGTTAACAATTTTATGGTTTTAAAAATAGAAGAAAAAAGACTCTCCCATTTTTGGGCAGAATATAAATATTTAACTTCTCAAACATATCTCAAATATATGTGCATAAAAAATGCTCTCTTGGAAAGACAAATTCTGTTGTCAGTTATTCCAGCACAAATCTGGAGGAATTCCATTGGCTTCAAAGAAAGATACCACTATAAACAAGAACAGAATATGCCCCAGAAATGTATGTAACATAACATTGTGTCGTATCATTTTGTTCGTACATTTTAGTGGCACCATTGTAACTTTATTATTGGAAATTACAATGAGAATAAAATTAGATGCATAATCACAATGAATGCACTATCCAGTCGAAAATACCCTTGTTGTAGTAAAGCATGATAGCCAGAGACATAAAATTGTGATCTGACCATTTGTGTTCATTAGAGATCCCATGGTACACTTTGCAAGATTAGGGGCTTTAATCTCAGGGTGATGGCCAAATTCCAGCATGGGTAATTACATTCTCGCTACCTAAATTCCCTGCATTTCACCCAAGGTGGTTGCATTTCCATGGTGCATGACGTGCTCCTTGCACATGGATTTTAAAATTCTGTAATACCTGTTAGCATAAAAGGTGTTATACAAGATGTCATATCCTTGTTACAATTAAGTTAGAGTACATTCATTCCAGAAAATAGAAAGAGCCATCTGTCAATCAACTGCAACATTTAATGTACTGATTAAAAACATCATTTCAGCTCAAGAGGCACTCCTGTATTGTGGTATGTTATAGTCTTTGCAGTCATAAATTCCATACCCTGTTAGCTACCACAGATGGAACATATTGAGAAGTTAAACACACAGCACTGGTGACTGAAGAGGATGTATACAACCACACTGCAAATTCACCCAGCTTGTCAGCCCCCAAACAGCACTATTACCAGCTCAAGCCAAAGCATCTGTCTTCCTTGCGACTAACAAAGAGATCTCCTCAAAGGAGTGTAATCATCTAGGAGAGGGACTGCAGAAATTGAAAACACAGCCAGACAAAAGAAATACATTTCTCAACACACAGCCTGAGCACTTCCAAAGCAGGATACCTGTCTACCTGCAGACAGGATGATGGGCAATTGCCTTCCCAGGCAATTTATTACTCCCTCAGATGATTCAGGTAGTGCCTCCTACTTCAACACCTACTCATCCTCACCAGTAAGCAAAGACATATGGAAAGAGGGATGATGTACTTTGCAGCACTGCGAGATGGTTTTCCAGCCCAGAATGCCACCTCATGCGTGCCTGGTGCCTATGATTTTGTCAGCCATTTTGGTTCATCTTTCAGGAAAAGAAATGCACTGGAAGCAAAATAACAAAGTATCACACAAAAATGCAGTCATGAAAAGCACTTCCAAGCCTTCCTGTCACCAGCACCTCTTTGCCACATATTTGACAGTCAGTTTTTCAGTAAGTCTTGATATTCCTCACACACAGAATGAAATCATTGAAGTAGATTAGAGTTTCGTACACTTAATTCATCTACTAAGGAGTGAAAAAAACCTTTAGGATTATTCTAATCATTGATCCAATAAGTCATAGGCCAGGTCTGGAGATGTCCACTCTAGGAGAATAGCAACTCCATTTGGATTGAGACTGTTGCATTGAACCAAGTCGTGTACAATTCAATAAGTAACTTCTTAAGAGTCTAGCCTGCTGAAACCTGACTTAAATATATATCCATATACATGTATGCATGCTAATTGGTTAACAAACAAATCACTTGTGCTGAGCAGTGCCATGTGCAATGATTGACAGTAAGTGCAGTTTGATGCAGGAAATCACTGATTTTCAATTGATATTTAAGCAGGAAATCATTTACTATTGATTGTTATTAGGCAGACACTGTTGTACTGAATTAGCACAAAATGATCTGATACATGAAAAATCTACCATTAATCAAGGTAATATTAAGTGAGCTTAACTGCAAAATTTAAACAGTTTTTCTCATTTGTTTGAGCCTTCCACATCAATCTATACATCCCACTTACACAAGATACAGTTTACTGCTAGGATGAATGTTTTCTTCTGTATTTACAAAAGAGTCTCATGTGTGGGCCCTCCCATCAGAAAAAGACTTTATACAGTGGTTTCTGCAAAAGAGTTGTTTGACAACTGATACCACACAACAGCACTGCCAACCCTTTTTCCCTCTAGAGAAAAGTGGAGGTATTTCAGACACAACATCTGATAACAATTTCAATAGCCTGTCTTTTTAATTTTGAATCTTCAGATTACCATGCTATATCAGCATCATTTTTGTTTTGATGCAGGATCATATTCAACCTGCATATGGCTAATTTAGGGATCACAACCAGTGAAGTCTCAAAGTTCAAGAGAATGGCATTCCCTTCAGATCACCCATAATCCAGAGCTTTCAGACCTGACTCCATATGCAGGCAATGAAGAGAAGCTCAATCAGAGTTGTAGAACTTAAACATTCCAAGACTGTATTCCTGCTTTGCATTGTATAGACGTATTAAAATATGAACCCTATACAACATAGGCATCTCTGTGAGGTATCCAGTTGGAATACAGTCTCTCTTTGATGCATGTCTTGCCAATAAGGACAGAAAGACACATTGAGAGCATCACTCCAATAGCTTCAGGTCTAAATCAATTCTGGAGCTGCCAATCTCTCAACAAGGTAAGCTAGAGACAAGACAAAAATCTTCCAGGGCTCATATCCTGAACACAATAAACAGATGAATGAACAGAATGATGAACAGAAATAAACTGTTATGCCCATTAAGCATGAAGAAATGACACGCAGAAACAGTGACTTTTCTAAAACCCCAGTAGACACCAAACAAAAACCTGACATGGGTCTCAGTTCCATCAAGCTTTGGTTTGGTATCCCACTTTTAAAATATCTTCTTATCACATGTGCTTCCAAAGACACAGACTTCTCAATGTCTTACTGATCAGGGCCTTCAATTACAGCAACATCTTTCAGCAAGAGAGGAAAACAAAATTATTTTCCATCAAAATATTTAAACAAAGAATTTTCAGTCCACTTTTCCTATTTTACTTCTGAAGAAAAGGCCTGGCTGAATCTTCCAGCTTTAGAGAAAGGTCTGAGTGAGCTTAAAGCCAACTAATATATTAGTTAATTAATGAATTGGCACCTCCTGAAATGGTTGCCACATTTTCAGTTACCCACATCCAAACCCAGCCTTTTATCTCAATTCTTCTTTCTCTTTCAGTGAAATGTCACATCACCTGTTCCTAAAATATAACATCAACCTCTGAATTTTCTTTATCTTAAACAGATCCCTTTTCTCAAAAAAGTTATTCAGTCTCCTTTATTACACAGACTCTCAAAACTACACCTTACTCAGTTTTATTCTTCACCAACTCATCTTCACCTCTCCTTCTTTTCTCCCTCCCCAGACATTAGCAGTCATCATTTTCCCATTATGCAACCCATATTTCCCAATACAAATCACAGTGCTAAAATCACTGCTCTGCATTGTTCGGTACCAGCTTATCTTCCTTTACTGCTCCCTTTCCTCCCTCTATCCTATCTGTCCAACAACACAAGTTTCCCAACCTCTCTTCCCTTCCAAGGTATCTCTAAAATGCCCCATGTGAATCCTCCTCCCAGTTCTCATCTTTCTACCCCACTCTTTTAGGCTTTGCTCTCTTTTTTGTTATTCACCAAGTTACTTTTCTCCTCTTTGTCATTCACTTGCAGTACATTTCTCCCACTTATCATAACACTACAGAGAGGTTTTCAAATCTCCGTTAATAAGAAATGTGAATATTGAGCCCGTGCATTTCACGCAGCTCAGTGCCTGTTGTCTCACTCAGCCAAGTCTGCTGTAGGCTCCATGGGGCAGTAGCGTTTTCTCCTCGTATATCTGTACAGTACCAAGTACTCTCCTGGAGCTCAGCAAATAATAAAGCAGTTGTGTATCTTAAAGGAACAAGATAACACAGTAATAATGATCAAAAGCATATGTGGTAACTTTTCTCCAGATGGATCCCAAAGCACTCTATACCATTTGCCAATTAACAGTACAAAATGAAGTATTTACATAGGAATAATTTCACCCACGAACAATGGCATAATGCCAGCCATGCCCTAATTGCATGAAGTTACACAATACAAATTTAATACGAATTTAAGACAGGAAGTGAAGACTCACGTCATAT
This sequence comes from Grallaria varia, assembly GCA_013396735.1. NCBI lineage: Eukaryota > Metazoa > Chordata > Aves > Passeriformes > Formicariidae > Grallaria > Grallaria varia. The sequence goes on from VWZG01011221.1 coordinate 338,753, forward strand.
TTCCAGTGAGAATTAAGACTGGAGTATTATAATTACCAAAACTAGTTGTAAAATGCAAATAAATTTGCAATTAAAAAAATTACAGTTATTTCCAGAATTGTGGAAACATCCTAACAATTTTTATCTGGTCAATGATGAGAATAGTTAAACACACCCCAAACTCTGCACACTTTCAAAGATTGCTGTAACTAAAAAAACAAAAAAAAACCCGAAACCTGGTGTACTCCTGAATACCTTTAATAATCCTTAAAACTGGAAACTAGCCAGGACCTGGGCCCTCTTCGACAACTGTCACAGGATTTCAGTCATCATAAACTGGGGCTTCGGACGACAGGAAATACCATGTTGTGGGAATCTAAAAAAGAAAAAGGCAATTTAGCTATGCATTTACATATCCAGATTCAAATTATAACTTAAATGAATTAGATTAATAAAAGCTGAAGTAATTCCTGCTTGGTTTTTTTCTACACACTGAAAAATTCACAGACAAGTTTACCACTAATATTTAAACTAAAGTTCCATAATTAATTGCAATACTTAGTTCTCAAAAGACTTTGAATTGGGTGAAGTCCTGGCATAGGTCAAATCATTCAGAATGTTTTCAGTAACTTTAACACAGTCAGAATTTCACTCATAGTCCATGGGATGGAGGAGCGTATAACGAAAAAAAATATTTTGACTGAATTATTCAATGATTGCTCAAAATCTATGAATAATTTATTTGGAAAAGAGTATTCAATCATACATAAAGCTCATCAAAGAGGGGCAAATGTGTTTCTGAGTCATTTATTCAACAATTAATGGAAAAAAAAACTATTCACAAATGTCATTCAAATAAGCTCTAGACTATAGTAACTTGCTTTCCAGTTGACTCAGTATGTCTTTTAGAAAAGTTTCAAGTTTTCCTGAACACTAAGCTTACTTTCAGTATTTGAGATCCTCTTTTCTACTTTTCCTTTTACCCCAAAAGAATAACATCTTTTTCCAGTACTACCACCTCTATTGCAGGCCTGACTTGCTTTGACTGCAAGTGCAGCACGCAACTCATACGAAATGATCTTTCTCTACACCAGGAAGCCTGAAGAAAACAAAAATGAGCATACACACACACACATATATATATTTATATGTGTATGTTTCAGTTTATGAATAGATCTTCCAGGTGGGGGGCAGACAGGAAATCCACTTCAAAACTACAGTGTGAGGCAGAGGAAACACAGAGCAGGTGAGACGAGTAGGTAGCCACATTCCTTCAAAGCCCTGCTTCCAACGATGTCCGTGCTTGGACACGTGCCTGGAAGGACCCAGGAGCACCAGCACTCAACCAGAACGAATTTCCCTTCTCGAGCGACAATGTGGTTCATTGCAACCGCTGGTGAACAAGGTTGCTGTCAAAAAGAAATCCTGGCATTTGATGCAATTATGCTTTCTTAACTATACAAGTCTTAGATGCAGGAAATTCATTTTGTTATCATAGTTTTTCCAATGGGCATTTAAAATGCAGCATTGTAAACACTGGCTGGTGTTCCTGCCTCAGTGGGATTTTCCCAATGCCCTGAGCATGGGGTGTAATGGAGTGCACTCATCTTTCAACAACTTGACACTTTTTTTTTTCAAATGCAACTTAAACAATAAAGGTCAGATTCAAAGACACAGCAAGAAAAACAGCTCTGCT
>VWZG01011221.1:340433-367181 GCA_013396735.1 Grallaria varia
TTTTTTTTAATGTTATTCACTAGCATTTAATGAGAATTTCCAGGGTACTGCAAACCATCAAGGTTAAACAGAAATGAACTGCTAAGTAGAATTTACCTGAAAAGAAGGGAGAGGTGGAAGAAAGGCTGTATGATGCCCTGAGAAATATGAATCAGTCCTCTTTGTACGCAAGGTGCACAGAAAATAGTGGCTTATTTCTTGTGCTCTGAGTAAGAACAAAGGCAAAGTGAAGTGAAAGAAGCAGAAAAGATCAGAGCACAAGGCTGTATAATAGCTATTCTAAAGCAAAAAAGCCACTTATTTTCAACCCGATCTGCTTTAAAATAATGGCTCATAGAACCAGGTACAATATTTTCTTAATTTAGAATTCTATAATATGATTTGATTTGGCATCTTGAATATATAATCATCACCAGAATGTAAATGCTATAATCCTCCTGACATCTACTCTACCTATTCTTTTGCTGCTATTTTGGCTCTATTCTAAGAATTGTACCACACCACTTTTATTAATAAAGGTTAAGCATAGCTGAGTACTGCTTAGCAAAATCTTACTTACCTGAATAAATAACTCCCTAGAAATGATGAATACACACAGCAATGTGCATGCTTTCATTTCCACATAATATACACCTATTAACTCCCACTGTGCAATGGAAGTTATCAAAGAGCTATGTGCACTGTATCAATTCAAAGAGGTATATTAGGCAGAGCATGATTTTACAGGTAAGCTTTGACACCTCGGACTGTTTGTTGGCTTCTATCAGAGAAACCAGGCTTGGAGCCGGGGAAAAGATAAAAAGTAGGTGGTGTGGTTTATGGGGCAATTCACTCCTTCATTTATCCATCTGAGTCACACCTGAAGCCACTCAGTGCCAAGCACAAGATACCGCTGGAGGTGCTGCCTTTTAGAGGAGATGCACGGCCCGGTGTTAACCTCCACGAAACCAGCAGAAAGATGAGGGCACGGCTGGGAACAAAAGAACCAACTTGGGGAACCTGCTGGTCCCTGAACAGCCCTGGGGCCCGGCACAGGCTTGGCGGGATCTCCAATCCTCTGACCTCATTGATTAGCAAGATGGGAGAAGGAAGGAGTTTGTAAGGAAGATGAAAGAGCAACGGAATCCTGACAAAAACAACCTTCCCGAGACCCCTGTGTCTAATGTCAGCACTTAGTTTGCATTTTCACGTTTAATTTTGGCACTGCTGGACCAAAGCCTCCCAGGCACAACCTGTCACCGCGCTGATTTCAGCGGTGTTGAAGTGGGATGCATTTGTCCTGTAGCCTACATATTAACCTGCCATCGTCTCCTCTTTATGCTCGTACCATTGCACTGAGATTGCTTCTCAACCTTTATTTCAAGCAGCAACCTTACCACATATTAGAGCACTCTTACCACTGACCATTTAAACAACAACCCCCTGAAAGAAAAGAAGTCTTTCTTTTTTCCCCTCCCCTTTCCAGCAGATACTGTTCAGGCCACAGCCATTCTCTATGGAAATGACCCCTCTGTAAATAGCCTGTTGCCGAATATTTACCGAAAGGTAAATTTGAAAAGAGGTGATTTCAGCCCTCATAAACAGCTAACCAAGAACTGCTTCAGGAACAGCAGGCACACAGGATTCATCAGCTGGAGCAGGGCCACAAAAGCCATGCACAACACCCTTCTTGACACTGCTTTACTTTTCGGGGACTCCGCTTGCTAATAAAACTGCAAAAGGATTAACCAAGGAGTTTCACAGAAATCGCCACAAAATGTCTTAGCATTTTTAAGCAGAAAACCCTTGGCATCGATTTTACAGATGACATCCTGAAAAGGTTGGGGGTTTTTGTTGCTTTTTTTTTCTTTTTTCTCTTAAAGAAAATAGGATTAGAGGTAGAGGCTTTTATATTCCACCACTTCTGAGACATATGTTCTGCTCTCCCACCAGTTATGAAGTGATTACTGGAGTGGCACAAACAGATTTTTTTTTAACAAAGTAAAGGTGTGATTTTCTCAGGTTCTGTGAGAACATGCACACTTATTTTTACCAACCCAATCTGTTTTCCAGTAGTTTAATGTCCGCAGGGTTTATAAGGCTATCTTAGGTGTCGGATACAACGCAGCTTGCAGGGTGCTACCTGACTATGGAAGTTTAAAGAAAAAGACACAGAGAAAGTAGAAATGGTACAGGGCTCAAAGTAACTTGGAGAGTGATTTATATATACGAAAAGATTGACCTTCTTTTGCTGTTTGCCCATATACAGTGCTCTGAAGCCTGAAGGCCCTCATAGAGTAAATCTTTGCTTCATTTTAGAAACCTCACTGAAGATCTATCCCTAAATAATTTACATATATAGCCGGACTTTAAAAAGTATTATTTTTACCCCACAAAAAGGAATTCGATCTTATAAACACTGCCAGGAACAGCAATTCCCAGTTGGGAAATGGGACTTGATTTCTTGCATTTTGTCTATTTAAGCTGGCTGTAAAATGTTACCAAAGGAACAACTAAAGAGATTGATTTTATATCAGTTCACATCGATTTTTCATGTATATAAGTACCGAGACGAGGACATTTCGCTACAGGACAGTGTAAGGAAAGGTTTCACTCCTGAGTTGCACTGCTCACCTATTCCAGCTTCTCAGCCAAAAATCTATAAGCACACCAACAGAAGGCAATGCTGCTCCAAGAGGCTCTTAAAGTTAAATTTTGGTCTGTTACACTGGGACAAATTTAGAATAACCACTTCAAATGCAGCAAAGTTACTCAGGACCAGAGGAAGTGAGAACAAAATTTGGTAAGGACTGTACAGGGAAGTAGTCAGTTAACATTTAATCAGCGATGAAAATCTTCAGAGCTGAGTGTCCATACAAAGAATTTACACTGGTTTAAAAACCAGCTTATCTGAAAACCCTGTCATGGATATAGACTGCCATAGAGCATCTTAGCTCATAATTCAGCAACAGAAGCTGGACTGTAGATTTCCAGCCTGGCTGAAATCTATAGATTAGAAATTCTGCAAAGTTTTGAACCCATTTTAAGTATAATGCTTCTGAAAGAAACCCCAAACCTTCCTTTTCTAAATCACTGAAATTTTACAGGTAGATAAAAATCTTACGTAAGACAATATCCCTTAAGTATGTTTCTGCTCAAATGTCTTTACTTTGTCAGTGCTCTTAAGACAAGGGGTTTGTAAGGTATTTTGTTGACACAGGATAGCTCAGCCGTCCTAATCAAAATTTTTCCCACGAATAGTCTTCATCCTTACCTCTCCACTGAGGGATTGGACAGCGAGGTCAAAGTCATTAGTCCCTGACAAAAGCCTTTGCAGGTCCCACTAACCACCCTCAGCAGGATTTTTAAGTTTTGTTGCTTGTTATTTTGGATGAACAGTTCTTCCTCCTTGAAAACTGCTGTTTTCAGTGCAGCCTCAGGAGAGTTAATCTGGCCACACTCGCAGGAGCAGCAAGGTCTTGTGTTCCGCAGCAGAGGTGGTGGAGACCCTTTGGCACAGGGCTGCAGGCACTTGGGATGCCTTTGAAAGGCAGCTTTTATGAAATCAGAAGTTTAACTGAAAAGTTGAAAGGAAAATGGAGACTGGAAAAAACTCTATACATCAAAACTTAGTGAACAAATAATCCCTTTGTAGGAGTACCCAGAAATAGCCTTGGTCATTTCATTTATAGACCTTTTACAATGCCAAAGGCACTTCTGACTTCCAAGTTGTTCTTACAGCTTTGTTTTTCCCTGCTTGCCCATTACACTATTTCCTACTGCTGAAACTGCTCCTCAGTGATGGAATCAGTGATGTTTCATTAGGGGTTTTTTCAAATAAGCTCCCCATCCCCTCTTATCTCACTCCCTTATTTCCTGTTGGCTTTACCAATTTGGTATCAGACAAAGCTATGAACAAATAAACATTCCCATTTAAAAATTTACTACATATACTGTTTTATCCCATAACTACACAATGGTCATCTCAAACATCATGCATCAATTATAATAAGGTATTTTTATTTATTTTTACTATCTGCTTATTACCATCATTTTAAAAATGCACAACAGAAATTGAAGTACAATAATCTATGGCAATGCAAAATGTTAAGTATCTTTAGATACACTGAGGCAAAGAAATTAAAAGAGGCTTAAACTCTGAGATAGTGCTTCATCCTTAATTCATTCCCTTGTGCCCATATATTCAAGTCTCAGCACAATGAATCTGTGAACGGACACATTAATGTGTTGTGGAACTGGTGTACAATAAATTGATAGGGAATTTAAAGTAACTCTGATCAGAGAGATGGGGTAGAGATTTCAGTTATGAGTAATGCCAGGCAAAGAATTTACATTTTAATTCAGGCTTTCCTTAATGTTTTTGTTTTAATTCATACCCCAAATACTTTTGGGGAAGAAGGCTTCTGTTGAGGCATCCTATACAAGGCAATGAATGTCTGACTGCAGTCAGTACTTTGTGATTTAACTGCATTGGTATTTCTTAAAAGTGAGAGGTCATATGTCACAAGGCAATACCAGGGTGTGAAACTCTTCTCTTAGAGGTTACTAAAAATTATTAAGTTCCTTTTGCAACAAGAGGAACATACCGGTCCTACTATTGCAAGGTAAGTTTGTACTCACAATGGGTTCACAAGATCTCATAATCCTATATTCTAACTAAGTAAAAATATCTTACGTGGCATTAACATCAAAATGAACAGAAACTCATGCTCCATAATAGATTTTTTTTCATGAAGAAAAGCTTGATTTTCAAAGTTCTTTCTCCTCCAAGCTTGCTTTTTAGATTTGCTATGAAATGAAACAAGATTTTTAAAGAGTGGAGATTTGGAAAAAATACAGAAATGGTGTAATCTTTCCACTGTAAATACCCGTGCTGAAATGACAAAGGAAAGTAGAAGGTGTATGCAAAATCACTGCAAATAAATTGCTACATGTGCCGTATCTCGGAGAGCTGCTGAACAGTTTTTATTACATTTTTGTTCATTGGAGATTGCTATAGAGATCTCTGCATTGCAAGTAGCCACACCATTTTAGTGCTTTGCTGTTTCAGAAGAGCAGATTTTCTTGATTAATAACAAAAGGTTTTGTTGGGATCAGAGCTGTTTCCCACCATCTCTATGCAAACCCGGCAACACAAACTGTGTACATTAGCATTTCAAGGAGCCTCCTATTAATGATGGCAAGAAAAGCTCCTCTCGGTGGGTAAAATCCATTTTGTCCTCTCTTGTGACATCTGTTCTAACTTTTAAAGCCAGAAAGGAAACTAGATAATGCCAGAGAGTCTTTTGATTTACTGTATTGGCACTTGTGATGATGCTTCAGACTATAAAAGCATGTAACCCTAGTGGACATACATGACTGTGTAAATGTGAACATCTGCATATTCCCACAACATAGGGTGAATTGAACAAGTAATTCCAAAGTTCTTTGTTAAACTTTTAACTAGCTTTTTTATTTTTTCAATATTTCATAATTACACTTTCAATTACTTCTATACCGTACAAAATTCAACATTTTAAATTGCATTTTTATGTAAATGTTTACTGCTACATATGTTTTTTGAATTAATTTCATTTCCCGAAAGCTTTTCCTTTCCTTACATTTTTGTGAGTAAAGACATTTAAGCAAATAGAGTTGGTGAAACTGAAACATGGTTAAAAAAATAAAGCCCCAAATAGTGTAGAATAAGAAAACGTAAACTAAACCCTGCAGATTTCTTACCTCTTTACACCATCTGTGCAGTATTGCTCTTAGGCCTTTTACATTGGTCATCCTGGGAACAAAGCTGAAGGCAGATTCCAGCAGTTTTTCCATTCACTATTCATTCAGAGGTTCATCAGCTCCATATGGATCCAGCCAACTGCTGTGTTAAATCAGAGCCTTTTCCCAGAATTGACATGGTAATGAAGTCATGGTATTGCTCACAGAAAAGGCCTCCATAGGTATTTTCCTCTCTAACAAATCCAGCCTTTTCACCCCATTCACTCCCTAAAATTATCTCATAACATTACAACATCTGTGAACTGGGTTTTTGCCTTTTAATGTCTAGCATGTTTTATTACATGACTGTGCATTACATACTGGTTAACAAGACTCCTACACAACCAAGGAAATAAAATAAACCTGCACTCCTCTCTTTCCAACTCAGATTGTTTTGTCCCCTTTTAATTTATATCTGATATATTTATTTTTCTCCAGACAGAGCTGTCCAAAGTAGTGATGTACAAGATGAACTTAAATTTTTATTTCTATCAGAAAGTGGTTATAGAAATATTCCAGAATGAAAAATTGCTTAACCACAAAAAGGTAAACCTCTCAATACAAAAAATTGCTTAAGACAGTCTGTGTTAATGGCAATTATGCTCTAACAGTTTCCTTCACTTCATCATATGTATGAGCTTTGCTTTAACAGCAATGGTTCAAGATTTGTTAAAGAATAAATATGAGAGAGCTGATTTCTGCAATATGCCATCTGAAATAAATATGTAGATACTGCCTTGGTAAAACAACACAAGGTAGCTTTATTGGAAACCTATGTCTTTCTTGTAGTAATAATGTCCTTGAACAAATATGATCTTTAAAAACAGGCATCATCACAGACATGTATGTATGTCCAAGTTTAGCCATATGCTGACTGAAGAGAAGAGGACGGTTTGTTACTTAGAGTTAGTGAAGATTTTTGAGATGGTCTGTCAAGATATGTTCCATTTCTGGTCTGCATGTATTCTGACACTTCATTTTGTACAAGTTAACACTGTGTCCTGGTAGACTCTAGCATTTTGGATTGGAAAGCAGAAAGACACAGCACACACAATCCCCCTTCTTCATCGCAGCACAACATCCATCCAACTCCAGCACCCAGAGGGAAGCAGTACGGCTTACAAACAGACAGCAGCTCGGGATCAGAGCGACAGTGGGTTCATGGGGCAGGTACTAAAGCTCTTAGAGAAACTGTCCATGGTATCCTTCTCAAATCCTGACTACTCTTCACATTGCTGGTCCCAGCACCTCAAGGCAGATGTAGCAGAGTTACTGCATGTACAGACAAGAACAACTAAAACAATCAAAGTTGTTTTGATAGAACAATTGCTCTAAGAAGGAACAAGTGACCAAAAGATTGGGGCCCCAACTGAAGAGGAGGTAGTTGAGAGAGGGAATATAAGTACCTGCTGATGCAGAAGGCTGAGGAGGGAAACTGCAGCTGCAGGATCATTAAAAAATGAGATAACTTGATGGACCAAGAGTCCCTAAGCAGACGCTAAAAGGGCTAAGCAGGGCTACACTCTAACACCCCTAATATAACTGCTCCAGGTGTGGGAGGGAAGTCAAGGCAAATGAACTGCAGAAAGTTGCCAGACTAGTATGGTCTCCCTAAATAACATCTGTTTCTGCCTTTGGAGTCAGAGCACCTGGGCAGATGAACATTGGTCTGACCCAACTAGTGCCATTACCAAGTTCTTTTTCATGTCCTGTGAATGTCACTCAGCCACCACTCAGATCCTAGAGCTCAGTGTTCATTCTATTTAAACAGTAACTGCAGGACTCTGCCAAAATTGGCATCAGCCACAGATCTGCTATTCAAAGTAAAGCCATCTAAAGGCAGATGGAGCATAAGAGCAAGTCATAGAGAATCAAGAACTGCTTTGATGCAGAAACTAAGAGATTTCGTATTCTCATCTGACACAAGTATTTCATAGTGTCTCCAATATCAGAAGACACATTTTATTAATGAGTGACAATTAATGGTTATCTTACGGGGGAGGTCCAAGTAGGTATGGGGCAACACCCTGGGACCACATTTGGTCACTGACAGCATCTGTGCTGGATTAGTTTCTGGTAAAAAGTATTCTTGTCTGTGCTTAGCACAGTAAGGTGCACCATCATGATTCTTGAGATGCACGTTACTCCTTCAGAAAAGGAGCAACAAAAAATGCTGGGAGGACACATACGCTGTTCATGGGTGAATTAACTCATTATTAATGGGACTACCCAAACAAACATGTATTTAACCCTGACATCTTTACATGTGTCATGTTTAAGGATACAATAGTCCAGGTCTGAGGATATTCCTTCTACAGTTCTAATTCCGGAGGAATAGACAGCTCTAAGGTATAGTGACAGTTCTACCAGCACAGTTACTCAGAAACATTATCCGGGGTGCATCCAAGCATGCCCTGGGATACATGACAACAGCCACAGGAAGAGTAAACAAGCACTTGTTTAACATGAACAACATCTCCTTAAAATACTTCAGGAAATACAGGGGGAAAACTTTCTGCTTCTATAAAAATAGAAATAAATGCAAGAATAAAAAACATCTGCAAAGAAACATTGCAAAGAAAAAACATATGGAATTTCTACAGTAGATTATGCAAATGAATACCCTTGACACAATAAATTTGTTTTACCTATCCACGAAAAGCAGCTGCTGAGTCAGAGTCAGCCCACTCCATGTGTCCACGCTTTCACTTTCAAGTTAACTAAAGTTTCTACCGCCAAACACTGTTAAATGCTCAAGCAGGACATACAGAACAAAGACAAATACCATGCTACCTACAGGCCTCTCTGGTCCCTCTAAATTCAGACAGCACTCCATCCTGTGTAGTGATACTGGGCCTTGATGCAACAACTGCTGTGGCAAAAATGTGGAACTGAGAGCAAAGCCCAGGCGAGTTTCAAGTCCTGATCAGTAAATCCCGCTGCAGCAGCCTCCTACACTAAAAGCATGGTTTCTACCAAAGGTTTCTGCTGTCCTTTGGCACTAGGCAGTTATGAAGAGGAAATGTTATCAAGATGCCATCTCCACGCCCAGTACATCTTTTCAGGCAGCAGAGTTTCCAAGTCAGATAAAGCCAAGCTGTCCCGCATAGCAGAGAGCTGAGACTGGCCCACGGAGGGCAGGGGGGAGGGAACGCAAAGCCTCAGCACTGGAGTGGAAGATGCACTTGCTCTGAGTCTCTGAGGACAAATGCTAAAGAAGTTGGCCATTCTGTGCCTGGGACACCTACTAGCAACTGTCTCATCCTTTCCTGCAAAGAGCTTTTTAACTATTCAATGTACTTTAGACCTCTTTATTCTGAAATAGCTGTTTAAATGCAGCCTGGGGCATGGATGTATGGCATTGTGTTGCAATTGCCTCCTCAATATTTGCAAAGGGATTGCTTATCTATTGTCTAGGTACTATGCATCTCCCCTGCTTGCTTCTTCCTAGAGGCTACTATGAAGAATAATGCAATCATGCTTGAAAGCCTTTTAACCCAGTATACAAATATTCACCTCTCTGAGCAGCTCCCACAATCTATTTACAAAATGACTACACCTAATATTCTGAGATGGCAATGTAGCATGTCCCTGTCTGTCCTTAACTATAAACTCATGGAGAAGTATGCCAAAGGTAATGCTGATGGAGGGAAAAGACTACTGGTTTGAAATGGGACACTGGCACCTCTGTCAGAATGGTGTTCATTCCTTGGTCAGAGCTGCTCAGCCCTACTCTCAATTGCTCTAATCGCCAGAAGGTAAGGAGGAACTAAAGAGGTAAATTTGCCTCCTCAGTCTAAGAGACCTACACCTGTAGCTGAAAACCTGCATTCCAGTTTTTTCTTGCATTCCTGTAAGTAATAGTGCTTTTCACTGCAACTTCTGTGTGGGTAAGGGCTGTTTGATTTAGTGACAGTGCACAAGACAGGAAAAAAAAAATCCCTTCCTCATCTCCCAGGAGTTAGACACACAATGCCACTCAATTACATTTATTAGAGTTGTAATGAATGAACACAAATGAAAACATAATTTTGGTTAGAATAAGAACCACAGCAACTTGCAAAGGAAGGAAGAATCCTTCACAGTCTTGCTCAGTGCATCCCACCCTGGATGAAATGGCATCTATTTCACATCTACTCAGCGATTTGATGCAGCAAGACAATCAGTTAATTCCAGTTTTACTACTGAGCTGAAAAAAACACTTCCAACATGAAGGTTTGTTAGCCCCTCAGAAGAGGGGCTGCATTAACCTAGAGGTTTGCTACCAACCCACGTTTGAGATGTCACAAAGAGGCCACTAAGCCCGGTAAAAGCCGGGGACTATCATCCACTCCTAATCTCTCATGTGGAATCAACTGAAGCTCCAACAAAGTGATTCCGAAATATCAGAATGAACTTCATGTCCCTCAGAAAGATGTTGAACGAATCTGGAGCGCAGGCAGTGTTCTCTTTTACCCTCCCAGCAGGGGACTGGGATCCAGGCAGAGCGAAACAAGTGATAGAGTGAATGACTGGCAACAGGACTGGTGCCATGCTGAGGGCTTCAGATTCTATGACCTGGGACATGACTTCAACAGACTGGGCATGTCAATGGCAGACAGGGCTCACCTGACCAAACAGCGTACGACTGTTTTGAGGAACAAGCTGGTGGGACTTATTAGCAGGGCTTTAAACCAGATTTGGCAGGGGAAGGGGATGCTCTACTGAGCGTCAGTAAGGAACCAGGAAACAACAGCACTTTAGGAAACAGCAGGGAAACACCTGCAAATCACCCCAAAGGAATTAGAGAGGGCTTCTCCCAAAAGACGAAGAGGTTGACAGCCCAGCTGAAGTGCCTTTACACCAATGCACACAGCCTGGGGAACAAGCAGGAAGAGCTGGAAACCATGGTGTAATTAGAAAACTACAACAACTGCTATCACAGAAACATGGTGGGACAAGTTACGTGACTGAAGCACTGCAATTGAGAGGCACAAGCCTTTCAGAAGAGACTGGCTGGGAAGGAGGGGCAGGGGTGTTATGGTCTGTGTTAAGGAAGGGATAGATTGTGAAAAGCTATGTCTGAGTAACAGCCATGAACAGGTTGAAAGTCTGTGGGTAAAAATCAAGGATATGACTAACTACAGACACCTGGACACATGACACCCTTATCTACGAACTGGAGAGACATGGATTTCATGGATGGTTAAGGAATCAGCTGGATGGACACAGCCAGAGAGTTGTGGTCAATGGCTCTGTGTCCAGGTGGAGGCTGGTGATGAGTGGTGTCTCTTAGGGTTCTGTCTTGGAACCAGTATTCTTAAATATCTTCATCAGTGACACAGACAGTGGGATTGAGCACATCCTCAGCATGTTTGCAGATGACACAAAGCTGAGGGGTGCGGCTGACACACCCAAAGGATGGGATGCCATCCAGTGGGACCTGGACAAACTTGAGAAGTGGGCCCATGAGAATCTCATGAAGTCCAACAAGCCCAAGTGCAAGGTGATGCAGCTGGGTTGGGGCAATCACAGATACAAGTGCAGACTGGGAGAAGAAGTCTTTGAGAGCAGCCACACAGAGTTCTTGGGAGTTCTTGTGGACGAAAAGCTGGCCATGAGCCAACACCATGCGCTCCAAAGGCCAACTGCATCCTGGGCTGCATCAAAAATAGCATGGTCGAGGGAAGGTCGAGGGAAGTGATTCTGCCCCTCTACTTTGCCCTGGTGAGACCCCACCTGGAATAACGCATCCAGCTCTGGGGTCCTCAGCACAGGAAAGACAGTCCTGTTAGAGAGTCCAGAGAAGGGCCATGAAGATAATCAGAGGAATGAAGCACCTCTTCTATGAAGACAGGTTGAGAGTCTGGAGAAGGCTCCAGAGAGACGTCACTGCAGCTTTTCAGTACCTTAAAGGGGCTTATAAAAAGGAGGGAGAGAGAATTTTTATATGGGCAGATAGTGACAGGACAAGGGGCAATGGTCTTAAACTGAAGGAGGGAATGTTTAGATTAGATATTAGGAAGGAATTCTTTACTGTGAGGGCTGTGAAGCACTGGAACAGGTTGCCCAGAGAAGCTATGGATGCCCCATCTCTGGAAGTGTTCAAGGCAAGGCTGGATAGGGCTCTGAGCAACCTGGTCTACTGGAAGGTGTCCCTGCCCATGACTGGGGAGCTGGAGCTAGATGATCTCTAAGGTCCCTTCCAATCCACACCATTCTACAATTCTAAGAGGGTACAGGGTAGCAGACATATCAGCTGGAATATTTTTCCAGAAAGAAGTAGCTGGGGTTTGAGACCCAAAACCAGAGTATGGAGAAGACTATGATGCTGTTTCCAGCGAAGTAACTAGGAAACACGTTGCAGGGTCTTCAGTCCTCAAAATTCTCCTAAGGATGAACATTCAATTTAGAGAATGTAAAACATCGTATTAACCACATGTGTAAATCTAGGACCACAACATGATAAAAAACCTGATTTTTTTCCTCCATAGCTCACAGGGTTCAACTCCATTCTGACGAAACCAGCAGAAATCTTGGCCATTTCCTTTCAAAGGGTAAACATGTTCCTTTACTCTCTTCTCAAAGGGTTCTTTGACTTTTCACCTCTCTTGTTTTTTGTTCAGCTTCCAGCAATAGTCACTTAGGGATTCTTGGAAATTAGCAGTAAGTGTACAGCATTTCTAATTTTTATCTCACTTTTTTCAATCCTTCCTGCCTACTGCTAGTGGGGTTTGATTTTCTTTTTTTTTTTTTTATTTCTAGACAAGTGTTTTCAGCTTCCCCTCATCTGTTCCATTCTAGAATTGCTGCTGTCCTTGCCAATCCTTTACAGTCTTGCTTTCCACTTGACTTGTGTTTAGGTACACCTCATCCACATTGTTGTTTCTGATAGAGCTACTACGTGCCACTTTTGTTTGCACTGACCAGCAGCTCCCTAATAATTGCTGCCTCTACATTTAATCCATCACAAGCCATAGGAGACCCTTGAAATGAAGATTGCAGATAATTTGTAGAATTATAATCAGCAGATACATAAATCAATGAAGAAATTCAGTTAATGACCACCCATACTTTCCAAACTAAAAAACCAAAAAAACCAAACACCAAAGCAGTAAAGTATTTCACTGGTTACTTCAGCATTTATCTTCTAGGTGTCTTTTTTGGCCCTCCATAAGAGCACAAATAGTTCAGATAAGTGTGAGTACACAGAAAAAGAACATATCCACAAAATAAGGTACTCATTAACAGTAAATTTCAGTGTGCAGATTCCTTACCAATATGCCAAGAAAATCAAGATGAAGGACTGGCAGGAATTTCAGGCCTGCTGTATATATTCTTTTGTAATTTCTTTTAAGATGAGTTGGGAGAAAATGTGCTTAGTTGTTTGTAAGACTCTTTAGAAAGAAGCAAAGTTTGCTTTGAAGTTCACAAACTTGTAAATATTTTAGCTCATGGCTCATATTGAACTGCTTGTTAAGTGCAGCAGGAACAATCTGGTGCACTATTAATTCAAGAAATCTATATACCTGCACTACTAATGATGCTGTCATTAAGAGAAGAGGGAGTGCATCCTCTGTATGACCCAATCCTGCAGTGAACTTCATGTTGTCAGGTTATGCATCAGTCTGTAACTCGCAAATGGACCAGGTACCAAGTTCATACTTTCTCTTCTTTACAGTTTGTTTACAGATTTTGCAACTTGCTTAATTTCACATCAGCTTAGAAACTTTGGTTGGTCACCAACTGATCAGTTCAGCCAGAGGTGTGTCAACAAGAAAATGCTTGAGTTCACTCACATTTAGCTGATTTAGCCACATTAACTGCAGCCATAGCAGGGCCAGGGTAACTGTGCCAGGGCTGTTTACTAATGGCAGTGACACCAGAATCAGATAAACAAAGAGTTTCCAATAGGCAAAGCACCTGAGAACCAGCAGGGTGTCACAGGGCATTGGAGTGGGTGCCCGGTTGGGTATGCATTGGCCTGACTCCCCATGCTGGGTGTGCAGGCCATTCCAAAAAGGCACAGTATAGCAAACAAATCACATATAGTGTGGAAATTAGCTCCTGGGATAAGAGAAACAATTTTAGTGTCTATCTGCAGGTGTCAATTTGTCCATTAATTGGTCAAAGACTACAGAGCCATACAACTTGCTCAAAGACAGACACATAGGTTTGGGAAACTGGACAGATGCTCCCTGGAGACTCTGAGCGCACTGATGAGATATTCACTGACTACAGTTTGTGTCGTTTGTGGTGCAATTGGATGTCCAAGAAATCCATGATGCTTGGCAAGGATGGCACATCATGTATGCGACTTCTTTCCAATATGGAGCAGCAGCTGGACTTCAGATGGAAGACCTGAGCACTTTAAATAGTGCTGGACTCCTACATGTGGGCAACTAAACCAAGACTCAGAGTGTTGGTGTCTTTGTGAAATTAACCCCACACTTATTTACCACAAAGATGCACAAAAATACACAGGAAGATTTTAGGGCACATTTCTCTAAAGTTTCATTGGACATAGCAAACCTTTGAGAGACAGCAAAAGAAACATTATAGTTTTTGTGGATTTGGGGGGGGGGTGTGAATTTCCAATGCACAACTAACCTTCATAATTGTTTTATATTTTCAAGGGTTACTTTAGTAGAAAAATGGATTAGAAATATATATTTTAAAGCATGTGGAAAGCCTAAATAAACACTTCAAGAACCACACAAACGCAGGGAGACAACACATCTGAAGTTTCAGCCTTGAGAGACAACTGACAGGGAACCTCATTAATGTGTATAAGTATCTAAAGGGGAGATGCAAGAAGATGGAGCCAGGCACTACTTCGTGGTGCCAACAACTAAGACACAAGGCAATGCACAGAAACTGAGGCACAGGAAATTCCACCTGAACATGAGGAAGAATGTCCTTGCTGTGGAAGTGACTGTGCACTGGAACAGATTGTCCAGGGGGGCTGTGAAGTCTCCCTCACTGGAGATATTCCAAGAACCATTAGGACTCAATCCTCTGCAATGTGCTCTAGGATGATCCTGCTTAAGCAGGGGAGTTGGATCAGATGACCCACTGTGGTCCCTTCCAACCTGACCCATTCTGTGATTCTGTGAAGTGCCTCATCTTAACTCCAAAAATACTGCCTCTGAACAAGTAACTCTGGAAGATTCCATTACGTACTGCCTGCCACTGACAAGAGGCACCCTGTGTGATTGCATTGCAAGGGATGTTGCTACAGAAAGTCTTACGGATGTTTACGGAGAACAGAAAGGTGCATTATGGAAAAGCAGACAAAAACTGCAAACCAAATCTGCTAGGCTGCAAAGCTACAACCCTGCCAGAGATATTCAGAAGTAAAGGCAGCCTTTGAATAGTATGTTATACGCATTGCTGATGAGCCTTCAATGGGAAAGCAGTGACAGAAGAGGCAGCTTCGCTTCTAGTTAGAAAGGTACCCCAACTGTTTTTAGGCAAAAGAGTTTCCCAGTTCTGTTTCTCATTGGAATTGATTCCTCACAATTAAGGCTAATCCTTAATTTGATGTTTACTCAGTTTAGTGCCTTTCTGTATTCTGCATTGTCCACATCTGGCATTACACTTGGTATTTATTCCCGTCAATATACATTTATTCATCAGCTGTGTTTGTTCTAGTTATGGTTGAAATGGCAATTTCATTCTAAGTCTCTGCATACATTGATGGATACATTACCTTTCAGCTGGACTTTCTCATGCTTGTTCTCAGGCCAGAATTTGCATTTTTTTCCTAAAAGTCAGAACTAAATATGTGCACCTTCTCAAACCTCTCATATTTAGAATGTAAGAACACAACATTTTAACAAAAACGCTTTCAATACGAAGTGCTTATTTCTCTTTTTGACTCCTTCAATTTTAAAGTAACTCTGAAATTATAGGAACAAGGTTTTTTTTCAAATGTAATCATAAATGTGAAAACGGCACAAGACTGTTTAGGAAAAGTAAAGTTTGTAAGGAGAAGAAACACGACCAGTCCCATTTGTGCATGATCTCCAATGGGAGGGTGAAGCATGTGACTGTGAGAATGTTTGAGTCACATTTGCATACAAATAGTTACAGAGCACTCAAATGAGTCATGAAAATTCACAGTTTCT
This sequence comes from Grallaria varia, assembly GCA_013396735.1. Classification (NCBI taxonomy): domain Eukaryota; kingdom Metazoa; phylum Chordata; class Aves; order Passeriformes; family Formicariidae; genus Grallaria; species Grallaria varia. The sequence goes on from VWZG01011221.1 coordinate 356,303, forward strand.
AAAAATGAGTGGAAATGTTAATGCAATGATAAGGCTGAGATTTTAATTGATGATAAGCAAAAATATTTACTGTTCTGATTTGGGGCTTACATTAAGGGAGGGTAGATTTTATTTTTTTTTTTGGGTGCAATTCAAACTCTATTTTTCTTACATTAATGGTGAAGTGCATTATACCACAAGGGGTAACTGCGGTATCTTATCAACAAGTCATAAATAAACTTAAATTCTGTGTCCTGGTAAAAACAGGCACTAGGGCTAGGATGGTCTAAAGTGCTGTTCACGAAAGTCAGGAAGGTGTCAGAGCTGGGCTTTGTGCAAAGAGAAAGATGGGAAGAGAAAAGAGGTGCCATTTTTCAGAAGAAGACTTGGGTGCTTACTTGCAGAGCTGTGTCAGGCAGTATTAGAGGATGGAAAGTCAGTTAGAATGAGTACATTTTCTGCTGTTACAATGATAGCAAAATGAAAATTAAAAAAAAAAGTGAAAAAAACTTGAGCGCTGTTCATGTCCAGGACCCAGGAGACAAAGCAGCAGGCTTATCACAGCTTGAAGAGCTCACTCTCCATTACAACCGTTTACAAAAGCCAAGGTAATGTAACAAACAGCAGAAAGTACAAAGGATTTTTCATTCTCCAGTACTAAGTGCAGCAGCTGAACAACTCAAAGAGATGACTCCCACCGATAGCTCTGCTCCCACACCAGCTCTCATAAGCACCTATCCACACCAGGGGTAACACTTCTATTGCTCTAGGAGAATACATCACGTGAGGATTACAGGAACGGAGTACTGTCTGACTTTTGCATCTGTCATCCTCACAAGCTGCCTGGTTTTAAAACATTAGCAAAAATGGCAAGGTAACAGCTTGTGTTTGTTCTGTCATCCCCCCACTTCAAGACCCCTGACGCACTGAGAGACAGACTGCGGGTCAGGTTCTGCTCTGCCCCATTCTTTCTGTCGTTATTTACACCTGAACAAACTGAGTGGAAAACATGCAAAATGGTACCATTTTGTTTTGATAGTGTTTTACCCTCACTTCACAGGGGTGAGAATGAATAGACAGGGTGCAAGGCAGTGGAGAATCAGCGATTCTGTATATTAAAAAACAGTGCAGACAGCCACAGAAAGTGTCAAACACCATACAAAAGGACTGTTCGTGCATTCATGCTCAGCATCTGTGATCCGGACAGTATAAACAGAAGTCACTACCTTTGAGCTATGCGGATTTTACAGGGTTTTGTTTATATAATTTAAAAATCAGCAGACCTGCAAGGCTGAATGTTGCAGGATGCTTTGCAAACAGCAATCTCACCCGTTTCAGAAGCCTCCGGAGCATACGCAGAGGAATTCCCGTATTGTTGATGGATGGTGAAGGCTATTGTCAGATGACTGATACTGGCTCTCCGCCACATGATGCTGGAGCTTACAGTATTAATTAAAAACCCTAAAACAATTTGAAGAATTGCCTGTCTGAAGCTCTGATTAGCTAGGATGCCTGCCCCTTCCATACGGAGTTGGGCAAGTAAAAACAGCTGGGAGGGAAACCATTCCGCCATGCTGGAGGGTTAAGATCTGTGGCTGCATATGTAAGAAAGCCATCCCCCCCAAAAAGACCTTTGACGCTGGAAGCCAAGATGTGCTAACACAGAGAGTGGACTCTGCGACAGTCCCTCGGCCAGGCACGGGAGCTGAATTCACAGATGTGCAGGAGTCAGGAAGGATGAAAGCAGCACGGTGGCTAAAAGAAGGAGAGGGAAGGTAACAACCAGCAGAGCCGAGAGCTGCTCCCGTCTATGTCAGCTTCCAATGACAGCTGGTGATTACTAAAACAGCATCATGGCCTTATCCTCCCCAGCAGGAAAGGGGCTGACAGCAGATCCGCAGCAGAAATAACGTGAGCGTGTTCTCACGCAGGCTGCCTAGAAAACAATTTAACTTTCACTCTGCCCAGCTATTATCAGCAATGCCCCACAGGCATCAAGGGTGAAGTGCATCTTAAGGAGTGACTTGAAGGAGAATGGCTGGAAAGAATTTTCCAGATCTTTGTTCCACTCACGGAGGATAGGATGCAGGAAAACATGCAGGTATTTGTGTGGTAAAAGGACTAACTCATGGCACAGGCCAGCATCGCTAGTAGAGCAAAGGTCATGTTTAGCTATGCACTAAGTTAATAGAGCTGGAAAGAATGGATAAAGAGTCCAAAACAAGAGCAAGGATTTTTTTTTTGCCTGGAGCACAGAGGATGTTAAGTGAGGTTAGTGGCTGTAGGTGCAGGTTTTCCTCTTTAACTATCTGTTTTGTGAATTGATGGTGGGTTTTGTTGTCTGGAAGCAAATCTCACACTTCCTGGGATTTTGTTTTGGTCTCCCTCATACTGTAAGCCTACTTCAGAGCTATTAAGTCGAACAGCCACTAGTTAAGCAGTTAAAGATGGGCTCTGACAGGTTTCCCAAGCTGCTTCTGAAATGTAGTTGGCAAATAAATTCCTCCGCATCTGCTAATTTCAGACTTTTAAAATAATTTAGTTCTCAAGTACATAACATAATGTTATTATCATGTTCTTTACAGTCTGAGGGCAGAATCTATTTAGAATGTGAGCAGGGTGGCTATATGCAAGTGGAAAGCCTTAGATAAAATTCACTTGCCAACCCAGTGCAGTGAAACAAATTCCCTCTCCAGTCTCACAGGCACCTGTTATACTAGGAAAAAAACAGCCACGACCCTCATACACATTCACAAACACACCTGAAGCTGGATCCAAAGCTGTGAACTGACAGGGAGAGTCTTCCTGGGTTTCACTGGATTTGCATCAGGCCCCCTATGCGTAAAGCATCAAGGCTACTGAGTCTCCATCAAAGGAGTTTCCACAGCCTGTTTCATGTCTTACCCACAGCCACCCCCATAACAGCTGATCCACAGAGACAGCCTGCTTATTCTATACAGGAATGTACACTTGCAGCTTATATACATGTGCTTAACTCCACAAAACACTACCAAAATAGCAGAAAAGAGAGAAATTGGCACACTCCAGATTGCTTCTTGAAACAATTCTGCAAGGTGTGTTGCTAGTCTCAGTAGAAGGCAGAGAGTCTCATGTCCCCAAATGGCAATGCCTTTACCAGGTTTAAAAAAGGAGTGCCTGCGTTACAACAAAAAACACCCAGTCAATAAAAAAATTACTTAAAACTTTCCCACAACATTTTCTTATCTTGATAGAATCTATAAAAACACTACTGAAAACAAAGCAGAAGCTCACATGAACAAGAAAAGAAAATACAATCATGCTTCAGAAGAAAACCAAAATTATTCTTCTGAGCATTTTCTTAGGAAATTCTCAAAGAAGTGGTCTGATGCTTATAAGACCTGCCACAAAAACAAGGCTTCATATCCCATTCTTCCCAGTTCAGACTGCCACTTAGAATTTCCATTGCACAAGATGAATGTCCCAAATGTTCACTTCTGGAGTGTCTCCCGTGTGAGGGTTATAAGGACCTCATTGGATCAACTGTGAACCTATGTCTCTCATAAGCTAGGAAACTTACTTAGCTGGAGCTAAAATCACCACAACTTACCTCACAAGTTGTCCTAACAGGAGACAGAAATACAGGCAACTTCTTCAGAAGCATTCACTTTCTGGATAGTGTTGCTTATTTTAGCTAGTCATTTCAAACGAAAGAAACCTGAATCGATGAAAAGATATCTGAAACTGGAATTCTCCCTCTCCTCTGTTCCCCTTTAATCCTTAGACTTCCTTGTTCCTGCTCCAGGTCTCCATCCAGTTGTGACTGGTACTTTCTGAGTCTAGTCCCTGGTGGTCACCTTACCGGCACTGCACCACCTTTTGAGCTCCCAGATGAAAAGCAGGAGCTGGAATCACTCTATGGGCCCTGGAAAGCTTACTGGAAAGGACACTAGAATGCTCCTTGTTATAATTATTACTTCTGCCAACCCCAAAAAACTATAAGCTGTTATCTTTAAACCAATGGTCATTTGTGAAGCAGCTGGCCAGAAAATGTACTGGTTACTGACTCTAGTTTTGGCTGCCAAACTTGTGATCGATGGGACCTGTTACTTCAGAGTGGCATTTTCATCACATTTTACATACTTAAGAAAAATTCTCATTGACTTCCCATGTGGTAAACAGTCACCTGCTTTAAATGACTTGTCCATCATCTCACAAAAAAAACTTTGTTGCAGAGGCATGGATTCAGTTAAGCCATCCACAGCAGAATTCAGCTGTTTTAAAAGAGCATCTTGCTTCTCTCATAATTTGTGTCCCCTCTAAAACAATTGATGCAAGACTCCCACAGAAGGCAACCCTCCTCACTATTTAAGTTGCATCTGGCTGTCACAAAGGAATACACAGTCCTGCTAGCTAAGATTACCACAGTTAACATCAGGCTGAACTGTGGTGCAGAAATGCACAATGCTAACAACTGTGAGCATCTAGCCTAGAGGTCACACACACACTGCGGACTGTAAGTCCCCAGCACTCCACAAGACCACAGCCAGAAAAACTTCTTGGTGAAAGTGTATTAGTCACTGCTCATTTTTCTCACTGCTGTCAAACGTGTCAAGTCACAAAAAAAGTGTAAAATTGTCAAGAAAGTCTGAGAACTGACATGGGCCATCCACATGGAGACCCGGACATCTAGTTAAACCATATGCTGGCTGGGCTAAGGACAGCTGGACTCTGAAATCAAGAGAATATCAAGGGTAAACTTTTAGACTTCTGTATTAGGTAGAAATAAGTCATTGCAGAAGCAACAATTTTCTGAATTGTCTGTAAACTGAGTCTTGAAAGACAGGCTTAGATGCACACACCAATCAGACACATGCCATAAGTCAAGCGAGGTAAATCCCATTTCCAGGGCCAAGACACATGTAGAGCTCTGAAAGGAAATAAGGAACACAAAACTATTGCTAATGAAGTGAAAACAAGCTGACTGATAAAGCAGGAAATTAAGAAACCGCTAAAAGTCCAAAGTCTGATTGTTCAATGGAGAACAACTTGGATCCTCAGCAAGGTATAAACCAGCTGTTTTGTTCTGGCTCAAAATATTCTAACAAGTTTGTGCATCCTTTTAATGTTTTAAGACTTCTTGTCTGTGCTGCAAACAATAGCTTGAGGCCTGAAATAATTTAATTTTGAGTCCATTCCCAATTACTTTCCCAATGTCAAATTTAAACGTATATCCTCAGTATTTTGATAAAAGAGATAGAAGGGTTTCTCAACCATGATTTTTGAAATAGTTGAAGCCATTCAGCTTTATGGAGTGATTGACATGAACAATGTGGTGGCATCATCTCCAACCGTATCTGTAGGTAAAAACACATCAGGAGAACATATTACTGTAGTTTTGCCAAACTGGGCACTTATTTTCCACCATTGTTTCTACAATCTAAAATTTGCAAAATGACTATACATAAGCCTTTGGTGACCTTTAACAAACATTAAATTATAAAAATACATAGCCTGTCTTTTTCTGAAATCATCCATTTGCAAAGCATATACGTGCACCAAACTCAGACCAACACAAAACACAATTGCACTCCAGTAATCTGATAAGAAGGCTGGGTGACCTTTTGCTGATCTCTGATGAAACAATGAGGTACATAGTGGGGATTTATTCTGCAGTACCCCACAGCACTGGTACACATTATCAAAAATTAAAAGCTATAGCTTTTCAAAACTGAAAATTATAGGATCATCTCTTCTGGGCTAGGATTAAAGATGATATTTTAAAGGCATCCAACCTCCAGGTTTAGAAGTTAAGAGACAAATTTTTCTGGGTATTCAAGTGCATAAAATGCAGTATGCACTTAGTCCATTTTCCATAGTACTTCACTTTCCTTGATTTAAGTAAGGAGCCTTTCAGCTTTCTGAAAATCCCAACTGTAGCTTTCTAGTACCTTGAGATATTTTTGTGCATATTTTATGCAACTAACTCCTCTTCTAAAAGCCTATGTAGTGCTCTAGTGACTGAGACCATCCACAAAAGAAGTTCACACAACGACATTTAATAGCTCTACACTTAAATCTCAGACACCCAGCACTGCGATTCACAAGTGCAAACTAGGGGCACACACGGCCTTTAGAATCTAGAGGCTCAGCAAAGCATATACGTCATCCCAAGACATTTCACCGCAACCACCCATTTCCAGCCTCTCCATAGCAGAAATGACCATGGTACAGAGACAGAAGTCAAACAACTACTTTCATTACATACCCAAATTTTAAAGGCTAAATTTGGGTATGATGAATCAGAAAAATTAGTCATCCACAGTGGAATCCACCTCACTTGGCATCTATATATCAGGCTTCAGGTTGAAATTGGCTATCTAGCTTCTGCCCAGAACTGATGGAGAGGGACGGCCCCCAGTAAGGAGATTTGTTCCATCCTGAGAGAGGTGTTGAATGGGCACAGAATGAATCACTCTCTGCAGGTGTCTCTTGTTCTCTCATCCCACTCACTATAGAGAGATGAGACACAAAACTTCTAAATAGCTAAGATCAGGTGAGATGAACCTCACCCTCAATAATGGGTGAGTTTGCCAGGCCAGGCCCAGCATTCAGGCTTCTTGCCATCCAGGAGATGCCTTTTCCCCTGAGCTACAGTGTCAGGCTCCCTCTTGTTTATAATCCCTCTGGCCCTTTGAAATTTGCATCTGTTTCTTTACTGTGGCAAGCTTGAACAGGATGGGTGGGTGTCCTCCACCTTAGCCTTATCTCTGTTCGTTAGGGTTGCTTTGCAAGCAGGAGGGAGCTTCTATCACCTCTGATGAGGAGAACATTGAATCTGAATCTCTCACTTCCAGGACAAGTGCTCTCATGAGAAAAATTCCTTATGAGAGAGCAGCAGTTCTTTTCCTTCTTTGCCCCTGAACTTTCCGGCAGCTCCAGCTGCTGTGCTTTGTGCTAAGCTCCATGCTGTCAATGTGCATTTAACCATGATCTTGAGCACACCTCCTGGACCAGGCCTCTCCAGAGATTTAGACACATACCTATTTTGTGATTCCCAGGTGGGTTTATGCAGGCGACAGTCACTGACAAAGTCAGCTTAACCTACATAATGCTCAGTCTGGGCCTATAAAGAAGCAAAGTTTTAACAGCCTGGGAAGCTCACGTGGTTCAACAGGACTCGTGAGGATGCACGTGCATTTGGGATGCGGTGCAGATATTTTGCTAAGCTTCACTTCCAGTACCCAAATCCTGAGTGGAATTAGGCTTTCATGACCATAGAAAACTTTGTTACATACATTAGTTAAAAAGGACTGAGAATGCTGTGGGTCCTGTCTTGACATAACCTCTAACAATAGCTTTGGTAAAGCACTAAATTAGTACTGCCTGCTTAATACTACAAGGCTATCCACCATGGTACTGGGGTTTTCTCCCTGAAACCAAGAGGAGAGCAAAATTACAGACTGAACAACAACTAGTCACTACTGCCAGTCACAGTATGTTCAAGAATCATTATTACTGAGCAAAAACAAAACACACAGCACACTACACAAACACATCCATATTTGAAATTAGTATAATTTTACATTTTGGGGGGTGGGTGCGTGCTTAAAACCATACTTGGAACAGATTCTCAAAAAATCTTCTCCCACCAATCCAATTCCCAGTCCTTTTTTTTCCCAGTCAAACATTTTGTGATCTTATTCCCATAGGCCTGTACCTAAAAATGATAATCAGGCCAAAATGGGAGACTGAGAGAAGGTGGACCAGCCAGCCAGCCAATTAACAAAAGAAAGAATAAGCCCATTTTTACTCCTCGGTTTATTCCTTACTGTATATCAGGTGCTGTCAGTAACCTCTTGCCTAGCCCGTCTCTCTCACAGATTTTCCAGAGAACTCATGAGGACTGCAAAATCTGCAGCATTTTAGACCTACATTAATTTAAAGGTATCACTAGAAAAGCTATGCTAGATGAAAACCATCTGCCACATAAGCCATGCACTAATAAGTGAACTTGCCTGATCCCAGATTTTAGCACAACTATCTAAAGTTAGAGAGACCTCTACCTGGTTCACCATAGGCACTTTTAGAAGACAATGTCTAACTTAATTAAGACAGGTATCGCATAAATAAAACAGTTAAACATTTTTTTAAATATAAGAAACTTATTTGATGCTCATTAAAAAGGTGAGAGTTAATACATGGATGTAACACACGTTATACAAGTGATACTACGCTAGAGAGAAACTGATCTCAAAGATTGCATGGCAATGTTCTTCAAGTAGGATCAGGTAAGCAACAGCCTTTTGCAGGTTACAGTAGAAATGCCTTCAGGGCACTGGTTCTACTTGCAAAAATGACAAATTCTACAAAAGAGAAGAAAACATTAGAACTGAAGTGTCTGAATTTGGATTGGATATAAATGTCATAGCAAAGCCATGCAATTCACATCGAAACGCCCCTCTTTGCAGGGTGGTGATAGACAGGACAGTTTAAGGCATTTTACTGCAGAACAGTAGTTTAGGAATGCGATCATAAAATTATACCAATGTCAAAACAGAATCTGAACAAAGGCCTGCCCATCCTATATTCCAACACTTCTAGCAAAAATGGAGATGTCTCAAAGGAATGAAAAAACATTTATGTTTTGCCACAGTAGGTCCCAAACCCTTAACAACACGCAGCTTTGGATTAACAGCAGCAGATGAGGGATGCTTAAAAGTTCGGATGAAAGGAATGACATTGCACAAAGCAACATTACTCAAAAGCATAGTGGGGGGAGAGGAAAAGAGACCTTACAGTTGGCAGAGCCGAGCCATTTGCAAATACAGTCCAGAGAAGAATGTTTGGAAATGAGACTCAAGAGAAGGTGCATCCGTATGTTACTCGAAGAAGAGGGTTCAGAGTGGGGCGGGTGGAAGCAGCGGGTATGCCCGTGCCCAGTGAAGGTGCCTGGAAGTGAGGGGGAGCGGGGATGCCGGCCCTACTGCCCTGAACGCCTGTGCAGGGAAGCAGCACTCGTGCTCCCAACAGCACGGCTGTGCACAAACAAACAGCCCCGGGAGCAGGGGGATGTCACCCTCCTGCTGCTGCTGCCGCTGCCCCAGGGCTGCCCACGCAGATGGGGTGCGCCAGGGCCCCGCTTCCCACCGGTGGAGCGCAGCAGCAGCAGCAGCAGCAGCAGCAGCAGCAGCAGCAGCAGCAGCGGTGTCCTGGCCGGGGACAGCGGTGGCGGTCGCACACGGCAGCACACGCGGGACACGGAGGGACAGTGGCCGCAGCCGGGCCCCCGCCAGCCGGGGCTGCAGCGCCGCGGACAGGGGCACGGGGGGGGCTCCCGCCGGCATGGCGAGGAGCGAGCACTGAGGCACGGGAAAGTGGAAATAAAATTTATAAAAAAGAAAAAGTCCCTTCCCCCAAGGCAGCTGCGGAGTGCGCTGAAACCCCCTTTTAGGCACAATCAGCCCCGAGCATCTGGGCAAGGATGAGGTGGGTGCAAAGTGCACGGGGAGGAAATGTGTCAGCTGCAGCATCCGAGAGCAGCGGAGCAAGCTCAGACGGGAAATGAGCTTGCGAAGTGCACCCGACAAGATGATCGCGGGGATAAGTTGCTTCTATGGAAACTGCAGCCCCATGAACCAAAAAACAGTTTGATGGCAAAGTTTTAGCAGGAGCCGGCTCATGCCTGGTTTCAGCTATATTCCCCACCCCCTGAAGAAAAAAAGAATTAAAAGCTGCACAATGTGTTTCTTGTTATGGACAAAAAAAATTAAAAAAAAAAAAAAATGGGGACACAGGTTTTTTCCTGTATGGGCTACATCATATTAAGCTGTAAGTTTAGTTCTGGACAAACAATCTCTTGTTGCATCTCTGGGATGGGGGTTAATGAATTCCCACAGATGATGTTGGCCAAACAGTGGTCGGCTTGTGACTTGATTTCCAGCATCATGATGTGAGGGGATCAGTATAGAAAAGCACTTTGAAGGGAAGAGGCTGCCTACAGCAGGATTGTTTCTACAAGCTAATTGTACTGAGTGCAGCTGCACAAAGCTGGATCAACAGTAATAGAAGGCGGCGCAGACTTCCTGACGCCAGCCCCGCAGAGCTCCCACCAACAGCCTGGCAATTCCAGATTGTTTTCCAGACCTTATCTCTCCCCCAAGTTTTTTTTTTCTTTCGCCTTTTTTTTTTTTTTTTTTTGTTTAATTTTGTGACCGGAACAAAAGTAACAGGAAAATCCTTTGTGAAAGTAGAAAATACTGTTTCAGATCGGTGCCTTTCGCAGAAGTTGTAACTAAATATTTTGCATGCATTACTCTCCCTCCCGCTCAAAAGAAAGAAGGGAGAAAAAAAAGCCAACCCCCAATTTTATGAAAGTTTTCTTTGAATGAATTGGAAACGTGAGGCAAACAAAAGGGAGCGGGTAGTTAAAAGCGGCCAGGTTTAGCGAGATATTTCACCTGGTACATCGAAAACCCCTGCATCAAGACATATTGGGACACCCCACTTGGACGGGCTGGATGGTGTCAATGACTTGAAAACGGGCCAATTTTAACAGATTTTTTTTTTTTTTCAGTCTTGTTTGATGGCTTAAGTAAGCGGCAATTAAGGCCATTTACATTATTACTGGCTGTTTTAGACAGATTTCATTAGAGGCGGGGGACACGGCCGCGGGGAACTGGCTGGCGGCGCAGCCCCGCGGGCTGTGCCCGGAGCGGGAGCCCGGCCGGGGGGGGCTGGGTCACCCCGAGCTGAGCAGCCCTTAAAAGGCGAAAGGACGGGCAGCCTTCAAAAAAACCCTTTTTTTTTTTGCTCGTAGAATATGTTTTTTGGTGTTTTTTTTTTTTACAGGGCGGGGGTGCTGGAGCGGCAGGACCGAACCGTCCCGTCCCCCCCGCGCCGCAGCCCGGGAGGCCCGACC
>VWZG01011221.1:376537-470132 GCA_013396735.1 Grallaria varia
TTTTTTAGGAACTGGACTGTAAATCTGAATTTCTGTTTCATTTGGAAGAGAACAAATTATTTGGGTACTTACCATCTTGCATTTGAGCAGACATGGGACCAGCAGTATTGCCTCACTGAAGCCCACCTCATGCAGCCCTCTTGCTGACAGCTGCAGTAAGTGATGCTCAGGGATGAGCACAACATCAGCTTTGCGTGGTACTTCTTCCATGTATTCTTAACATGTCATGTTCTCCTAGAACAGCTTTCCTCATATTTTTGGCATGTAGATTCACTTTGATGTAGTTTGTCAATACAGAACTTGAATATCCTACCAGGTTTATACCTGTCATCTTATTTTTTTTTCCCTCCTGAGAAGAGGTGTGGTGCTCTGAAGGGGGAGAGAGGGGCAGGAAGAAAAAGGGAGAACAGAGATAACATAAGACTAAATATCTCTGGCATACTAGATTGGAAAAGATCAAAGCAGCATATCTGACCTTAAAAAAAGGCGATAAGGTTGAAGTTTGAGTTGCAAGTTTCTTTCAGCAGGAGTAGAGAGCCCAGCTTCCAAACCAGGCAGACCATGCCACTCAAGCACACCACAGAACTGAGCTGGGTTGGCTACGTGTGACACCAGCACCCCGGGGAAATGCAGTGTATTACACAACCTCCAGAAGTGGCCTTCAGCCGTATTTTCTCATTGCTCATCCACAAGCTCTGTGTGACCTTTTAGAAATGTGTGCAGTACTTGAAGAGAAGGAATGTGCTCATGGTCTACTGTAAACCAATGCAGAGAGCAGAGAACACAGGAGAACTCCTGCTCACAACTGATGCTGCTGCTGAGATTTCACCCGTGCTCGGACCAGTAGCTTTACACTCAGTGGTAACATATTAATGCCCTCTAGAAAAGACATAGTATCGTACAGCAACAGAAAGACACAGAGACTTACCGAAGAGGAAGAGGGAGAAAATGTTTCTCATGGACATCATTATGCAGGAAGTTAACTACAAGAGGTGTGGCAGACAGAAGATACTTATGTTCCATTCTTTAAAGGTAGGAGAGATTTGCTCCCAGGAGAAGCGTATACAAGAAAAAACAAAACCAAACAACAATTATGAACATGTAAATATTTTTTAAAGTTCAGATTCAGTGTCAACCTGAGTTAATACGCAGGAATAAAATGATGAAGGCTATTTCAGAAAAACTGGTTAAGTTACATTTCACAACTTCTTGGAAAAGTATCTCCCTTGTACTTTTGTATTTCTCCTAAGTATATGAGAACACAGTGCCACTGGTAGGGGTTTGCTTTAATTAAAAACTTTGTGTAAAATGCATCAAGTAAATCTCCCATCACCACTTTCCAAAAGATAGGACAGTTAGAAGGCTGAGTGAATCACATGGCAAATCTATAAACACACTCTAGGTCTTGTTAAAAAGCTATTTCACAGCACACAGATATTTCCACCCAGCAGAAATGGACACATGTTGTTTACTAATGCTTACTGATTCCCATTTTCTCAGGCTATCCCATTGTTGCTGTTACCATTCTTACAGGAAAAGCTGGAAGTGTTGGTTGGACCTTATCCTGTAACTATCAAGACATCACAGTACCTATAAAATGAAATTCTAAATTCCACCATGAATCTGCTTCTCTGGTCATTTAAAATTTTAGGTCCTTGGAGACGAAATTTTTTTACTGAATTATTTTAATTCATACACCTACCTAAGTCTAAAAGTCTAATTTAGAAGAAAAAGCCATGCTTAGAGGAAAAAGGATTACTTATTTAGAAGTTTGGACCTTTGCAGTAAATGTATACATAAAAACTGTATGTTATGCACACACCACATCCAACATGCAATTAGGATTTCATTGACGCATGAAAAAAATCTCATAATCTGAAAATCTGAAACAGAGTATCACTAATACTGAATGATATTTGAATACTCACTATTCTTTTCATTACTATTTTAGGGGGTTTTGAGGTCTGCAGTATTTTTGAAAAAGACAAAGGGAAGGTGGATGAACAGTACTTGCTAAAGGAAAGGAAGCACTTATGGAGAGATATCCAAGGGCAGAAATATACCTGGATTATGGTAGGCCTGGAGGGGAGAAGATTTGCTAGTTATGAGCCTAAAAATAACTGAAATTTTTCAAATGGAAAAAACAACTCAGAAGCGAAGCAACAAAGTGAGAAAATTAAGCAGGTACTTCCAATAAATATTGCAGGATTTATTTGACTTCTGCTGAAAAATGTGAAGTGACAACACTGGAAATGTGACTACAAGTGGAAGAACGGGACAAGAGGGATGCACAGGACAGAGATAATAAGCAGTATTGTGCACACACACACACACACACACACACACACACACACGCAAACACACAAGAAAAGCCTGAAGAAAATTATTCTGCCGGGGAAGGGAACAAAAGCAGGTTTTATGGAAAGAATCACAGGTAGTGAAAATGTGGAAAATACAATGAGTGAGGTAAAGAACTGTCCTGGTAAGAAAGAAGCAGAACACAAGAAAGTATATTTACAATGTGGAAAGTGAGTGCAATCACAAATTCTACAAGAAAAAAAGCAGAGCTATTAGAACAGAAGTGTGTAAAACTTACGTGGCCTCTGAACTCAGGGAGAGGATGGACAGATTGATCCTTAGCATCACCTTCTTGTAATTCCACAGTATTTACAAATATCAAATGCTAGTTTCAGCTGGCCTCGCACCTCAATCAGAATGTAAATTTTTTTTTTTCCATTTTTGAAATTATTCACACTGCATAACCTATGGAAGATAAACTAAGATTTTAGCCCTTGCTTCCTATACCTGCCACAGTAGATTAAATTTAACATTTTCTTGTGAAAAATAAGATACTTACCTGTAAAAATATTTTGTAATAACCTCCTTTTGGAGGTTCACTTGCTAGGAAAATTATGAATGAATCATCTTCAGTAACACAATTCCTGCCAAGCATACAGTAACAACAAAATATTGTCATAGGAAGCATGTAATTCACTTAAAGAGGGGAGAAGAAAAAAATAGGTCAACTTTGACAACTTACTTTTTTAGATTCTATACAGAAGTTTATTAGATAGTGTTATTTCTGATTATGTCGTATGTATTTATAACATCATGATCTCACATAAAATTTCAGGGGGTTACCAATAAATGTGTAGATAAATAAGTCATCTGGAGAATTTTTTTATATTACTTACATGAGGAATAAAAAGTGGGGTTTTGTCATTCAGAACTATATGCAGCGAAGGATTAAAAAAGGACTATTATTGTGTCAGAAATAATAGATATGGTGAGCAGAGTTCAGTAGATGACAGATCAGACAGGTAATGCTAAAACCGAGAGTTCTGTGATCTAAATTTCTCTATCAATCAGATTTGCCAATGAAAGTTATTCACTAAGAAAAAATAGCAGCAGGTTCTCTTGATATACAATTTGCAGATTCCCAAAGGAAAAACAGCTCTATTTTTGGAGACATTGATTCATGCAATAACCCAAAGATCAGAGAGGGAGTAGATGTGAAGATCCAGCATTTTTCCAGTCCTGAAAAAGGATACGTCTGTAGTACAAGTACAAGGGAAGCATGACTGCAGTATGTGAAGATAAGCCTCAGGAAACTTTCAGGTTTAGATGGGTTACCGGCACTGAGGAAGATGGTCCAGTGCGGACCTCAGAGTAGGACACAGCCATGGAAGATACACAAGGCTGTACTGACACCTAAACCTTTGGAGCCTGACTGCTCTTGGTGCTTGGGACAACATTTGCATCTGCAGAGCTGACCTAACACCATCAGACTGCAGCATAGACAGGCCCAAAAGCAAATGGCCAAGGTCTTCAGTGGAGGAATGCTGGGACTGACACTTGACACAATCTGTCCTTATCTTTGAGACAGTGTCACACTGAAACATAGGACGTAAAGGTAACAGTAACTGTGTGGCAATTTGATGTGAAAAGTCACAAAAAAAGGTCTCAAAAGAAGCGCACTTCGAAAAAGACTTCAGATGGAGTTGTCTCTCTGAGTAGCTGAATGTTTCACTGGGGAGACATTTATAGACATTCTTCTGTTTCCCGGAGAGAAAAAAAGCACTTTATAAATACAATCAATTTCAAGTTTTAGAAGTATTAGTTTATTATCTCTTAGGTCTTAGGCTCTGAACTATTGCTGAAATATATTTCTTTTTTTTTTCTTTCTTTTTTTTTTTTTTTTAAATAAACTGATGGCTTCTGCAGATTTCTTAAGCACTTAATCACAACTCGGGAAAGAAAGTCTGTTTCATTTGATTCCTTTAGAGTCGGTGAATGATTTAAGGTGCCCATGAAAACACTTAAAAGCCACAAAAACTTCTTACCTTTCCCTTCAAAGTTCTGGCAGTGAAGCAGCTCAAAACAGTAATTTATCAGCTGTTGAAGGTGATGAAACAGGGTTTCAGTGATGTGGGGGGAAATAACGATCTTGTGGTTCAGACTTTGAACTGGGAGCTACGAGACATAGCTCTTGGCCCCAAATTCCTACAGATTTTGTATGTGCCCTCTGCAAGTCACTTCACTTGTTCATGTTTCTGTGCATCTGAAAAAATGGGAAATTTTGTTTTTCCTCTCAAGGATTCTTATGAACCAGCATGTCTGATATGGCGTAATATTGGGCTACCTTTGTAATGCTATAAATGGGAGCATCTTAGGCACTAAAATTGAGCATTTATCATGTGAAATTGTACCTGCCACACACTCAAACAATTGCCAGTGATGACTTGGGAGTTACACAGACTAGAAGCCCTCCCAGGGTAGCATTATGTTTTACAGAGAGAGTATCATTACAATTCCTGAGGTGCAGGTTGGAAGAGAACTTCTGTCTTCTTCAAGCTGACCTCCAGCCCAAAAAGCTCAGCAGCCTCTGCAAAGCAGGATGTTAAGCGCTGCAGAGCTGCTTCTGTGTGAGCAACGAGGGCGGCATCATCAGCAAAAAGCAGCTCCTGGACAAGGTGATTGAGGGTCTTGGTGTGGGCCTTCAGTCTCCAGGATGGAGGATCACCGCCTCCCTAAGATCGTGCTCTATGGTGAACTTGCCACCGGCTGCCGCAAGAGAGGAGCCCCAAAGAGGAGATACAAGGACGCTCTGAAACAATACCTCAGCCTTGGCCGTATTGACTACCATCAATGGTCCACTTTGGCCTCCAATCGGGAGGCGTGGAGACACACCATCCATAACGCTGCTGATTCCTTTGAGAACGCATGCAGAATCAGTCTGGAGGAGAAAAGACAACGCAGAAAGAACCGTGCCTCACCAACACCACCTATGGAGACCTTCTGCTGTGCCTTTTGCAACCGGACTTGCCTATCTCGCATCGGCCTCTTTAGCCATCAGCGCGCTTGCAGCAAGCGTGGGTAGAGCCCTTCTCAAATCTTCGTTCGCGAAGCCGAGCCATGATGATGATCATTACAACTAGGAGAGATTCCATTGCAATAGGCCAAAGAATGAGCCTTATCCTGTTGGGAGCATTAATGTCTGAGCCCAGGTTTTGCTTGTATCACTAAGTAAAAAAGAGCCAGAGAGAAAGCATAGGCACTGGGCAGCCTCATGTCTCTGGGTAAAGAAAAAGAAGTTTCTTTGGCCTGAACGCAGATCAGGTAACATGATTTCTTGTTCATTACATTTTGCTTAAACTAGCACATTAGATACTCTTTCTCCTTGCCTACCATACTGTAATAGTACAAAGATGATTTAAATTTAGCAGAACCCTGAGGAATTAAACAGCATCATGCAAACAGTGAGGAGACAATTAAAACAAGAGCTGGGATGATACTGTGACAAAGGAGAGACAGGGCACTGAAGTGCAAAATTTCTTAAGGCATTAAAAAGTGAACAGGAAACTATTTTATTTTAATTCTTCCAAGATACATACATTTAATTATCAATATTAATGACGTTGTAACTTGAAAGCAGACACTCAACCATGAGAATAAGGCAGGGTGTAAGGTCACTGTGCAAGATACAGGTATCACACTTCTGACTGGAAGCCTGGCCATCAAGGGTATGAACAAGAAGCTTTTCATCTGACATGCAAAATACATTGGTTTGCTCCTGTGTTTCTATTGACAGCTGCTGTATCCCATACATCAGGAACAGTCTGGAGTTGTTGTTGCCACTGCCTCTTTGCCTCCAACCAGCTTTGTGTCGCCTGGTGCTTCCTGTTTCATAGCATAAAGTGGGACCTTTTGCATTTGAACTTCTGCTTCTGCTGCTGTGAGAGGGAATTTTGCAACTTTTGCTCTTTTATGGGTATTTACACCCAGCCTACTCCATCAGTGAATTTCCCAGGAACACAAATTTGGCACATGCTGTTTTTCCTTTGGGAATCCCATCCATGGTGAATGCAGTGACAACAGATGTTTGAAACAAATTTCTGTGCATTTTGCCATGTAAACCCAAAAAGCGCAAACCAGAGTGGCAGAAGGTCATGTTATGATTTGTTCACTTATATTACTCTCAGGCACTCTCCATGAATGAAATTCCACAACTTGGCTAGGTATCACTGATACTGCTTTATTGGGAAGCCTTTATTTTCAGACTACCAAGGTTTTTTCCACCACAAATTAGAAGCTGATTATTTTGTGCTCCACTGTTAGAGCTTCTCATCTTTCTCTAACAGTATTTTACTTATGAAGAGATTGTGTCCATTTAGCCTTCCTCCAAATCCAAGTCTTTCAATATTACATACCTGTAAGTCATGTTTTCTGTATGTTTTTGCTGTTCAGCTCCAGTTACTTATTGAAGTTGCTCAGGTCTGGACAAAGAACATCTTCAGCAGCAGGACATACCTCCCCTGGGCTGGTAATTCACCCGTCAGAGATTTCCATTTTTTCCCTTCTATTTTGCACAGTATCACTGATCTTGTTAGCTTAGTACTGGTTTACTAGTCACACTAAAGTCCCTTTGTCTTCTGCAGTATTTCAGTGGGTTATAATCTATTTTACATTTGTGCATTTGATTTCACTTTTGTAAGTACAATACTTTATACTTGCCTTTACTGAATGATGTCATGTTAATTTACAGTTCTCTATGTACCAAGTAATTCTGTCCTCTGAGATAAGGCAGGTTTAGACAATAGTAAACTCAGAAATTCCACCAATAGAGTTGCAATTAAAGTACCGAACAGGAATGGACCAAACAGACCCCCATGTGACCCTGCTTTGACATGAGTTAACTGATAATCACTCCGAGTTTACCTTTTGAAGCAGTCTGTTTTTACTCCATTGCATGATTTGCTTAAGCTTCGATGATAAAAGTCTTAGTGCAGTCAAACATATCACATCTGCTGTATCCATCTTCTGCAGGCTGGTTACTCAGCCAAAGGAGGAAATTGGAGCGATTTCATAAGGCTCATTCCTGAAAACTTAATATTGACTTTCATACTTGAAGTTGAAACACTTGATGAAATTCTTGCAGATGTCAAAGTGAAGATAATTCCCCAGGCCCTCCCTTTTGGCCCTGAGTATGGTTCCAGGTAGTCCTCTCCTATCCTCCAATAGCTGTATCTCCATGATGTAGCTGTCTCGCCCTTTCTCCAAGAAAACTGATCATGGTTCGTAGATTGTTTTGACTGGATCCTTAACTTCAATAGGAAGCACAGCTTGGCCATACTGACTTGAGGCAGTCACTGAAAGAGAAATAAGTATGTTTAAATTACTATCTGGACAAAACCCTGTTGGTATGCTGGACAGATCTAAGTGTTCAGAACCTCCCATTTCTGATCTCAAAAGTTTTCTTTTTTAAATAATCAGTAATTATTTAGGATTACATAATTTCCCTGCTAATTTAGCTTTGTAAGATAACTGGAGAAAAGAAAAATATACACGCCAAACAGTTATGTGGAATCAACTTATCTTGAATAATTTTTCTGTTTCTGCCTGGTTTTCTTCAGAAAGTGTTAAAAAGAAAACCTTGCAATAGCTAAGCATGAATAAATTTTGATGACGTTTTCTTAAGAATTTTCAAATCCAAATAATTCTAAGATACCTGGATAGAATAAATTTCAGTGCTACATAGCATCAACTTGGAAGATTTTAATGACTACCTTCATTAATTCTGTTTCTGAAATGTCTTTTTTTTAGCAGTGATTTACTTTCTTATAAGTGTTTTTCATGTATATATTTATATTGTAATTGCACATGTTCCCAGGCAGTTAAGAATTTTCAACCTTTGCACTACCCACGGCATGTGTTCACACCACATCCTCTCACATACTTCAGATACAGGTGCTGTGTCATCTCAGTCCTGGCTCCACCACAGAATTCCAGAGTTCTCAGACTTACCCTTCAGTGCAACTTATGAATGTGGGTTTTTTTCACAATTTTTAAATGTGTGTTTAAACATCTCCACGCGTTACTCTCAGTGACCTGGAAGGGGGTGTTGCAGTCCTCATACTAAGACTGAGATCAATCTTACAGGCTTAGCAATAAATCCCAGATGTTTGTGTGATGCCACAAGTCTTGCTGAGTGTCAGCTCAGCCTCTTGGCTCTGCCCTGTGCAGAGCAGAGCTTCGCAACTATCTTCAGCAGAGATTCTCCTCAAGGGTTGACAGAGTTCTGATGAAGTGTGACACTGATCAGGTTCCACCATAGACATGTCATGTGTCATTATTCTGCTTAGCAGCCTCTTCAGATAGTGTTGCTTTGCTATTAACATGATCCGGACTTGATCCTGTGAAGACAAAAACACCCCCTCTTAGCATCCTGCTTATGAAAGAATGGCCTACATATGGGAGGCCACATAAAATTACATTCCGTAGTTAAAACAGAATTGCTTGGGAAGAGGGGAAGCTCAGGATTTCACAGGTGCTTTATCCAAAGAAGTGAAAGTCCTCAGTGTGGATTTCACCTGCTCTCCTGAACAATATTACAGTCTGAAAAGAGACGTGATCATGAATGGCAATGCTGTAAACTCCACCAAGGTTCTGTCCTGCAGTTCTAGTCCTGATCATTATCTGGTTTGTTCCCGCTGGTCGTCCACACTGGAAACAACTTAATTAAACCTGAAGAACCTTTGAGGATACTGAATGAACCCGTGTGGCTGGTGCACCAAGGTAACGCTGCCGAGTCAGTGTGGAGCAGACTATGGGATAGCTGAGCTTCTTTAGCTCCAACAGAAAGTCCAACCTTCAGCCAAGAGAGAACAAATACAAAGCTTTTTAGAGGACTCTCTCACAGAGCCCTTTATGGATTTCCCCCATAGCACAGGAACATCAGAACTCTAACACTGACAGACATCCAGTACTCACATTGCAATGGGAAGGTTGAATGGACTAGAATAGGTAAAGAATTTTTCATCAGATCAGAGATCAGATAGAGATGTTATTTTGAGATTTGTTACTGACAGATGTAGATAGATATAAAAACCCAAACCAAACCTAAGGTTATTTTTCCAGCAAGAGTAGAAAGGGGTTCACCATAGTAGGAGGATAAGTATCTAAGTACTCTGTCCAACTTTTCACAGCCTGAAAAGATTCCTGAAGAAAAAAAATCTGTGGTAGGTTTCTACCCTCCCCTGAACTTCAGGGGCTATTTAAAAACAGGGTGTTTTTTTGTTTTGGTTTGGTTTTTGTTTGTTTGTGGGGGTTTTTTGGTTTTTTGTTTGTTTGTTTGTTTTTGTCTACTGGCCCTGAACTTAAAAAAAAAAAAAGTGAAGAACCATGAAGTAGTTGATAAAACCTAAGCAAACTGGTCTTATATTTTAGAAGCCAGTTATTTGGGCAGAAGAGTCATGGTCCATCTCAATTGAGCTATCAGCACTGTCAGGCCTCGGCTAAAAGACAACTAGTCCAAACAAAAGTAATTTGCCTTTTTTTCTGGTACTCCAAATATTTTCAAGGATGTGATTAAAATAACAGTCCCCTTCCTATACTGGAAAATTACAGAAGTGGGACTAGTTTCCCGAATTTGAATTTTAAACCTAAATGCTTTCTCTTGCAAATCTAGGATGAATCACCATTGTACTTTCTGCTTGGGAGTGAAGTATGAACTATAAATGCAGATAAATTAGTTCTATGGATCTCAGCTTTGCAAAATACCACCAGGTGCTTAAAGAAATTACTCTACAGAGAGACCTGAGAGTTGGTGTGAAGACAAGAAATAAAAAATAAAAACTATTGAACACTGTAGCCATGGACAACAAAATTAAAGACTCCAGTTCATATTAGCATATAAAAAGATCTGATGAAGCTGAGCTAGTCTGTCATCAGATGGAAGAGAGGCAGAAGGTAGCACAGATGGTGAAAACAGAGGAAATTATTCATGGTTCCTCGTCACACCTTGAACGAAGCTACTGAAAAGATGATGTTGAAAATTAAGACCAGAAGGCATCCTGGAACAACAAAACTTCTAAACCCTCCTTTATATTCCAAAGGTGTAAGTATGTCCTGAGGTTAAATAGGCTTATGGTTTGAGGATTTGTCTTTTATAGAAAATTAAAAAACCAAGTTTCATTTTATCTTTCAGAGTAAAAATACCTGAACACCAAATGTTGATTGTTGAATGTTTAACCAAATGTAGAAGCTTGTTTTCTTCAGATTACTTGAAAGCAAGAGCTAAAATGTCCTGTGCATTACATTATTTGCAGCGCCACTCCGACCTGCAAGAGCAAGCGTAAGTTAGAGAACCACAAGGAAAATTAACTTTTTCTGAATGCCACCTTAAAATTCTTCTAGGATCTTACCAGACTACTTACAACACAGGTGAGCTGACAACTGTGCTTATCCTATGAGCAAGCATCTCCTGATTATTTACCAGGAATAGCTGCAAGGAAAGCAAGAAGCAGATTTCTGCACCCCCCNGGTTCTTTCCACCAGCAGATATAAATTAGTGCACTTTTTCAGATGTGTGCACAATACTGTCCACAATAAAGATATCAGATAAAACGTATTTTAAAACCAGCTCTGTGGATTGTGGATGTGTATATCCTGTGAATTTTCCAGAATATGAGGAAGAGGATGGAGAGAAGCAAGGAGAAAATGTGTTGTAGAACGTAGAGCCTACCTAGCCTGTAAAACCATCCTAAGGTAAACCTCTCCACCAAATAAATATCCCCATCCAGGCAAAAAGCACCACCACCACTGCAGCACAGCAGCATTTTCTGCCATTGCTGAAGTGGGAAAAATTGCAGCGTACAGCAGTTCTGAGGTTATGGTGGAGAAGTCGAAGAGAAGGTAAGTCACACTGTCATGAACCAAAGCTCCGACCATCACTGAGGTGGTGAGGCAGAACTGGAACAGTTCCAAGTACCCCATGTGAGTGGGGGCAAGGCAGGACATAAGCATGTCCAGGAAGAACAAGGGAAAGCAAATATACTTAATCCCAAATGGCTAGCATGCCAAAGACATTTAGAGTTAGAATCTTAACTTTTTGCCAAAAGGAGAGGACCATGAACAGGCTGTAAGGTTTATAGTCAAACAGGACACATAAAAGAGGATGGAAAACTAAAATGCTGAGTAATGAGAGAAAGTTAATTTAATAGGAATCCTCAATTTAGATATTGGGACTTCATATGGTTTAAATGAATGTAGAATAAAGGAGGTCTCTGATATCAACAAAAGTCTAATTTGACTGGCAGATGAAAGGTTCTTGACTCACCTAAAAAATACATATAATTCTGTATTCTGCCACTGCTGAAGTGGGAAAGGATTTTTCTGGGGTACCAAATGAGGTTAGTAAAATTTTGCTGCCTCTCAAACGTACTGTAACAACCTAAGAAGATTTGATGGTGCCACAATATGTAAACATATTCAAGAATATGTATTGCTTTTAGCCAAGCACAAACCATCACATTATTTCAGGAGAGAGAAATATTCAAACCCAAAAATGTTAAATCTCTGCTGATTGCTTCCCTATGGTTTAATTAGTGAGGAAAGGCAGTAAGGCATCACAAAATTTCCATTTTAGTTTTACTGTTCCCCACAGCCAATATTTTACACCTTTGTTTCTATTTCTATGTTCCAGGGACACATACAAACCACTCAAACTTTTCCTTTTGTTTTCTACCATGAGAAATCCTGGACACAAATAAAATCTTATAGTGGACCACTGGCATTCCTTTCCTCCCCTTCTCTTTCATAAACAATAAACTTACTGTACTCCAGTAACAATATACACTCTGGTTTACTAACAAAGATAATTCTGCAGTCCAGGTCACTTCCGTAAGAAGTAATGAAGATATGAAATGTCAGTACTCAGAAAGGAGATCTGAAACATGAAAGAACCTTGAACACTGTGCTGTGTCATAGCAATACTAGGAATTCACGTAACAAAAAGACTAGTCTGTGCTAGAATCACATCTATAAAAGAAATATACATTAACTCTCAATTATATATATATATATATATATAAAACTCTCTTTGGCTATATAAAGTCTCACACAACCCCTCACCTATTTTTTTCCCTCCAAAAGACTATGTTCTTCTAAAATATCCCAGGGTCTTTTTTTCCTTCCACTTTGGAAGGTGACCCTAAAATATGATAAACCAAGAAAGAAATTGGCCAACCAAATTTCTTTTAGAGGTTTATCGAGTGTCCCCACCACAACAAAACATGCCTTGGGGGAAAGAAAACATTGTAATGCTTTTTAAGACCCAAACATTTGGTGTTGTCAGGTTGTCTTACTACAGAACTACAATCACAACTGTGAAAACATTGCTAAGAACTCTGTAGCTCTGTCTTTCTTTCTGGAAGACAGAGCGTAAAGTTCTAAAACAAAACTTAACTAAAATATTAAGTGCATCACAGGAGCCAGATCCAAATATGAAAATAAAAATGTTAGACTCAAAGCTCAGTGAAAGAAGGAAACCCTCAAACTGTCCTCCATCATTATTCCTATGTTTTACACAAAAGAACTAAATCATTACAGTGCCAGAAGCTGTGCTAAGCTATAATGAATACATGGTTCTATTAGAGAATGCCATGTGAAGACTTTAACAAAGCAGTCATAAGCAACCTAAGCAGAAGATCAATGAAATATAACAAGGAACACACTAGAGAAAAAAATAAAATTCTACTTTTCATCAACTTTAGGTTGCATTTTGACTTCTATAACCTGCTTCCATTTCTTAACAAAAGGGCAGACCATGCTGCATGCTCAGCTTGTGTGACAGACATCTCCAATGACAAAGCTAGCTGGATGTTATATAGCTAAAATAATCTTTTTTTACTGCTTGATTGATTTTCATGTGCCAATTAGTCTTTAGAAAACTCTAGTTCTGTTGGAAACATGGTTCAATATTATTTATACTTTGTATTATGGCATTTTTTTGAGCATCCACTTTCCTATTTTTTTATTTCCTTTTTGTTAAAATTCAGAAACCTGGGAGAATATGTCAAACTCATGAAACTGCTCTGTATTCTCATAGAGAAAAATTCTAAGTAAAATTTTCCACACCCTGCCCTTATGCTGATGAAATGGGCCTTAATAAAGATAACCAAAATCTAGAATACACAATGCACAAAGCTGACAGAAAACAGTGTGTAAGGTTAGCACAGTCTTTGCAGTCTCCTCTGTTTGACTGGAATTGGAATTTTGCTCTAAGTTCTCCCCACTACAGCTACTATTGGGCATTGTCAGAGACTGAAATGGTTGATGGCCTAAACATTGTTAAGATCACCAGTGTTGTCCACTGTAGCAAACAGCAAAGGAACAGCTGCTCACCCAGCAAAGCCCACCCCTCCCTGAACATGCCTACTGTGAAAGCACCTTCAGAGCAGAGAAGTGGGTGCCACTGTCCAACTGCTCTAGGTGCAGAAGGGTGTGCATACCTGAAGCTACAAACTGCATTTCCAGATAAGGGAAGAGGCTGATAAGAGGCAAATCCTTCCAGGTGGGATAGTCCTTCTTATCATGTCAGTGTCCTCCCTTACTTGATGACTCTGCTGTGAAAACCCTTCTGGGGAGTACCAAAGATGTTCACACCTAGCCTGGGCTATCCATCTCAGATGAGGGACCATAATGGACCATGATTGATGGTGACATAGTAGGCAGCTGTAACATCTTAGAAGGTGTCAAAGGCTCATGACATGTCCAGTGATCCAGCATTGTATCATCCATTGTAAAATTCCTCACCCCAGGGGAGGTACAAGGCATTCCCACCTGAGTCTGAGTGTATATTACTCATGAAATTGTTGAGTTTTGTGGACTTCCCCATCCCCAATGGATCAAGACCATCACTTTGGCAGGACTGCGACCATCACTTCAACCAACACATCAAAATTACAACTACCAAGTTTCATGGCTGCATCCAACAGGTCGTGACTATATATCTTACTACTTTTATCATTTCCTTCTCTTTCTTCTCCTCATACATTTTTTTAAGTGTTATTTTTATGATTACTATAGATACGGAACAACCAAAACAGCTACATACCTGTTTTCCTTTGAAACCAAACTGTTCTAAAATAAACCCTACATGTATATGGTTACAAACACTCATCATTCAGTGTTGTTTCACTAACCCACCTCAAGGGATCTGTTAACAAGAACCTGGGTTACACCCTTGCTTTCTGGGATGGGTTGTAACAGGCACAGAAAAAAAACAAAAACCCAACAGTAAATTCAGTACCTGGTATGAACATTTCTATTTTACCACTACAGTGGCTTTTATTTAAGAGACCTCAAACACCCAGGCATTATTTTATTTGGCAACTTCGCAGTAATGTGTTTAGAAACTTAAATAAACCTGTAACAGATGATAAAGCTGATCAAAATTATCAAGGCCACAGGGTGCCACATGCTGGACTATGGATAACAGGTGCTATTGGGATCCTCTGCCTGCATGTCTTGTGGCTGTACAAAAACTTCCCATATTCTTAATGTGAGGTCCAGAAAGCTTCTCACTGGAGTTGAAAATGTAAAAAAGAGACTTTAGGGATTCTGTTGATAGAACTGAACAGCGCAGTGCAAGAGAAACCACCTATTGTCAGCATGCTGGATAAATCCATTGGGTGTCTCAGGAGTTTCCTAGAGAAAAAAATTAGGGGAGAAACAAAAATAACAGTATTTGAAAAGAAAACTGAAGAAAGCTAAGGAACTGAAAACTTACCAACATTATATATATATATTCTGCTGCATGGGCTAAACCCACACAGGGTGATCAGATATCCCAGTGACCAGGACGGGCACAAAATGGAAACTTTTCTCCAGAATCTCCAAGAATTTTACCAGACCATTATTTTGTTGCAAGTTTTACAAGTGGAATGTTAAGAATTTCCATTTCCCCCTTCCTCTTAAACTGCAACCCTAGAAAAGGATGGCAAACAGCCATAAGACTTTCATATAAAACCTGGAATGTTACTTGCATCCAATTTTCCCTTCCAAAACTGATTTATTTTCACCCTACCATGCAAGCATATCCAGGCATCATAACAAAAGGACAAGCCAGACTGAGCTCTTAAGATTCAGTTAGGCAAAGTAGTCATGGTTTCAAGTTCCTCTGTGTTCAGCCATCCAAACTTAGAATGGATACATAAACTATCATTACAAGAGTTTTGGAAAGTGGTGAATACCAGAAATAAGTTTGCAGTTGTCTTATTGTTTTATACTCTTCATTCGTTTCCATTCTCCATGGAACTCTTGGGTTCCATGACTCCCACAAGTCACAAAGCTAACATTTAATATTTCAACACTGGAAATTGTTTATGGTTTCTTAACTCCAAGAATTGTGCAAGAAATTAAGCAAGCAAGTAACCATAGAAACTGTGGTAGAGGAAAAACTAGTTTCAGCTAGGAAACTGCAGTGTATTTTTAATTCTTGCAAATGTTATTCTGTCATATTTTACATGTGAAAAAATCATTTAACATTTACAGTAACTAACATATATTTGTTATGTATTAAAAGACAGTTCTTACTACTATGCTGTAGTAAGTCCTCCATTTCTCTCTTCTTTCTTTTCTCCTCTCTCCCTCTATCATAATACAACACTTTCTTCTATTAGCTTATAAACACCTGTATAATTAAAATTTTTTTTCAGCATTCTTCAGTGGAGAAGAAAAATGCACTCTGTCTAGCTATTTTTATGCAAGTAGATTTTACAGGTCACTTACATTTACTGTCCTGTTAAAAAACAGTTTTTGTGACATTGTCATTGGCTATGAAGGATTCAGATTTTCCAGATTACAGGAACTTTGCTAGGAAGACATTAAATAAGTCCATGAACACATCTGATGGAATAAACTACAGCCTGCACTGCTATACGATGCAGCTGAAGCACTTCAATGAAACAGGACTGAAATGCTGTTTGGAAATGAAATGATTTTAGGTACCCACATCCTGTGTGTGACATTGATCAACATACCCAAAGGGAGTATTACATTAAGTCTAATGCCATCTTACACAGACACTTTGTTTGTAACTATTGTTTCTTAGTGATGGTATGGAATTAGACTGGTATTAGCGAACACAAGATAAAACCACTTAAATTTGCTACTCAGCTGCCTGTTTCATCCCAATATTGGTATTTTATGAAGAGTTGCAAACTTCCAGGAAGAAAAAAAGACATCAAAACCACATGGAAATTTGTAA
This sequence comes from Grallaria varia, assembly GCA_013396735.1. NCBI lineage: Eukaryota > Metazoa > Chordata > Aves > Passeriformes > Formicariidae > Grallaria > Grallaria varia. The sequence goes on from VWZG01011221.1 coordinate 393,087, forward strand.
TTTGTCCATTTCAATTACTTAAGGACTTAAACAGACAAAAATATTTGAAATAAAGTATCTTTTATAAATACTGTGAATATGTCTAAACAAAGAAGGCTACACTTGTCTTCTCTTACAAAACAATAAGTATCTTTCTGTAAAAAGCTTTTACATCCCAAAAATTTCTGAAATCAGAGTAATGTACTTTTATTTTTAATAGGAAGAACCCAACCCAAAAAACTGTTTCCAAAGACTTGGCAAAATATCATGAAGCTACCCAGGCTTTGGGGACTTCTTATACTGTTTTGGGAGGCGTTTTGGTGAAACTATTACTCTAGAAGATAGAGATTCGTGCACACGAGTTTCTAGTACTTCAGTAACACTCTGATGAGTAAATTGTAATTCAAGAAGAAAAACACACTAATTCAACAGAGTCCAAAAATGTACAGATCGTATCTCCAGTCCTGTAAGTACAAGACATCCATGGAATGAAAAAATAGAGAGCCTAGATAAAGCCAGTTTTTCTGTTGACTCTGGCATAGAAATGCATCCTCTTGATTTGGATAACAAAGGCCAAGACCACACAGTCCCTGGGGAAGCATCTGGTTGGAGACACACTGGGACACAAACAAAGCTTCAGCAGTGCTACCAGCACACTGACTGCCACAAACAGCAGGATGACTGCTTTAGACTAGCGGGAGGTGGCCACTTCTCTGCAGCTCACAGCAGCTCATTTAGAAATGTCTGCTTTGGCAATTTCATCTATCAAATGCACTTTTATACTTAATGCTTACTTAGTATGTATTATTAATTATATTGTTTTAACGCATTTTTAAAAATTAAATCTGTGAAGTACTTTAACCAAAACAACATGGATTTAACATTTTTATCAAGTGAAGAAACAAAATACTGCCAATAAAAAAATGTGGACACAAGCCCAACAGGCCAATTTATTTTTTATTTTTTTTCTACTAGCAGACTCTAGTTTGAACAATTCTTCCTCAAAACCATGCAGATTTCACTGGACAGTACAAGCATTTGCTACAACATCATTCAGGTACATTACTTAAGACGATAAAAAAATCTTCAAACACTGTAATTCAGAAGTAAAGAAGCTGGCATACAGCTTTGACAAGATTCCAGAAAGTACGTATTAGTTTTAGAAGGGCAAACACTGCTAATTTCTTTTTCCTATAACCAAATGATAAATACTGTATCAAGGAAGAACCACGCACAGCTACAAATGCTTCATAAATTCAGACATCATATTCATACTTTAGCCTTACAGTATTTTAACACAGCTCAGGTGGTTGCATCAATTGAGACCATCTATTTAGTGCCTGTAAAATTACATACCTATAATAAATAATGGATCCACCAAATCAATGATAAGGTATTACCTTATAAATGGCTGCCAATTCCAGTGACACAAGACAATGTTCCTTACAAACCTTACCACCACTCTACCCAAAGTTCACAAAGTCAACAGCAATTACTGAGCATACAGAGAGTAAAAGCATACATATAGCCAAACAAGTATCTTAACACGCAAATTTCAACATATGTAATGTATGTTGCACACATTAATCTGCAAATTAAGGCAAAGTTTGATAAGGATGTCACAGGTTGTGATACTTAACACTCTGGCATCTCGTACATCAAATGGCAAGGATGGACAGTAGTAACTTTATTTGTGAGTACGCAGAATTAACTGGAATGTTTAGGAGGGGATAAGTAATACATATCCCAACAGAAAACTAAAATCACATCATAATTTTCATAATTAAACCATACTTCTGTAACATCTGCCCCTAACCAAACCTTTGCGCAGTGTCTTAACAAAGAACTGGTTTTCCATGCTGACAAGTACAGCTTTTAAAAGTAGGGAAGGTCTGAAGCAGTTTGCTTCTTGTAAAAATTACTCCTTCTCTCCAAGAAAATGACTGAAAATAATCTAGACCATCTATTACAGTATTGAAAGCTCGAACTACAAAGCTTAATGTAACCACAGACTGACAAAGAATTCCAAGTAAGCTACAACTCATAGGCATACTCTTTTTAACCTGGCTGCTTTTACAGGATACTCTCTCTCTCCTCTCCAAAACCAGCCCCCTCTGAGCCTGCAACAGTATGGAGCTCTGATGAATCTTTTGAAAGCCTGGTGTAACTGGAACGCTGGCTCCGCTTGTGAGCAACTGTCTTCAGGTTCTCATTCTGAACCGCAGTTGAATTGGAACTGGAGCCAGGGTGCAGGATAATCTGAGATGGATCTCTGATACCTTGCATTTCATCAAAATTTTGATTAGCTCGATTGCTTGGAGCACTGTTGTTATTTAAGGTGACTGTACTAGGGGTTCTGTTTAAATTATAGACTTTCTGACAAGCTGGCCAGTTCTCTTCAGGGCTACTTGCTATCAGGCTGCTTTCAGAAGGGCTTTTCTTGTCTTCTGAGCAAATAGACATGCGAACCACAGCTGGATCTTGAAGGCCACTAAGGCTGTGTGGAATTCCTCTCTTTGCACTCTGACTGTCGTCTTCAAGCTCAATGAGATTTGCCTTTTCAAGCTGTGAATCATCTGCTCCTTCATTATGGAGGGAATGATTTGGAGAACTTTCGTTGGATCTTACACCAGAGTCAGATGAATCTTTCTTATCCAAAAGGGCATCTGTTAAATACTCCTTTGCTTTGATGAAGGTTCTAATAGGTTCAGAACCATGTTCTGGAGATTTGGGCTGTTTCTCTATTTTGATATCTGTTTTCTTATCTTTACCTTCCTTAAGAAGAGGAGTATTATCTGATTCCTCAGTTCCAGACTCATCTTCATCACTGGGAAGTTTCTGATACCGGAGAGTAACTCCCTTAAGCTTTAAGTCTGCCGCCTGGAAAATACTTGTTCTTTCTGTAGACTTCTTTCCTGGGAGAAGCTTGGAACCAGACTGATCAGATTTTTCATCTTCTTCAGTAATAGGATCCAAAGGAGATGCATCATTAGTAGAAACACCGGAAGTACTGTAATCAACAACATCATTTCTCTTCAGCAAGAAGGACTTTCTTCCATCGTCTTGTTTCTGTTCACCATCTTTTCCTTTTTCCTGCTCCGCACTGGAGTGCAAGGAACCCCCTGATGTACTCTGCCCCATATAGAAAGCACTTGAGCTATGAGGGGAGGACCTCCCACTTACTGTAGTAGAATTGGCACCTCCTTCTAACTGTGACATCTGAGCAATATACTCTCTATATGCATCTCTGTACTCTGCCTGCACCTTGTCAGTAAGCTTTGATATTTCAATACTAGAATCTTGAGAGTTAAGACTTGAAAGACTTGGAGTTCTTCGTGTTTGTGACTGGAGAAAAAGAAAAAAAAAAAGAAGAGAGAGAGATAACAGTTAAACAATTTATTTTTACTTTTACTGATCTTAAATGAACTAACTCAGAGCATTAAGTATGTGCTTAAATCATTCTTTTTGTTGCTGCAAATAGATTAAGCAAGTGAAATTGTCAATGCTATAATTAAAATATGCTTACTGTAATCATATATTTGCAATCACATCACATTCACTAAACTTACAAATTCTTATTGTTGGTCCCCATAATGGAAAATTTCCACAAAACAAGCATTTTATCCACTGCATTTGAGGCTAACTCTTTTGAGTATATAATTATAAGAATTGAATTTTTATGTCAAAATGGGCTTTTCTAATACATTTTTGTACATTTATAAAATTAGCATTTTATATTAGAAAGACAGCAAGAATTCATCTAAATGTCAAACATCTCTCAAAAACATTTTTAAAAGACCCTCACTCTGTTGTATACTTCAATATATTCTGGCAAAATGCCATTGCATGTAGCTGATTTCAGAAAAATCTGGGGGTTTTTGCAAACATATTCTTCTTTGCTCCCACCTCTGCTTTTAGAATTTGGCTTTATTTCTCACTACCCTACTCTGATTTGATGGGTAATAAATTAAACAAATTTCCCCAAGTGGAGTCTCTTTTGCCCATGACACTCACTGGTGACTGATCTCTCCCTGCCCTTATCCCAGCCCGTGGGACTTTCTTTGTATTTTCACTCCCTTGCCCAGCTGAGGGCAGTGATAGAGCAGTTTTGGTGAGCGCCTGGCACCTAGCCAGGGTCAACCCACCACAACAGAGAAGCAGCAATATTGACTTAAAAAAATTCCAACAGGTCAATTCTAATGTTTTCTTAAGGACAAACTCCCTTTCTCACTCCCTTGGTTCAACTTCAGACACCTGGGCATCAGAAGCACTATTTATTTAAATGTAAAAATTGTAAGTAATGCCACTTTGGTTTGCAAAACATACATTGATAGTCTGTCGCTGGAAATAGGAAGTAAGGGTAATCAGGATCCTATACACACAAGCATGCACACACACATTCAGAGGTATCTGGAATAGAAATCTATCTCCAGGATATATATCCCCAACCTATTTTCATGGACAATTTTGATTATTAAAAATAAAATTACCATCTATCGTTAGTAACTTGGGGTGTTCTCCTATTTTGATGCACCTTCACGACTTTTTGATTTCCTTCCAGCGATGAAAAAACTGCTAAAATGCTTGTGTTTGGTGAGGGCTTTTTGTTTGCTTGTTTTTTTTAATTCTAACCACTATTTAGCAACTAACTGATTTGCCTTATTTCTTAAAGACAGATAACTCAAGTGATTTCTTAAGCTACAGAAAAAACTGACCACAACCTATGGCAGAAACCATAGTCACAGAAGGATGTCAGCTCTGTAGTCTATGAATAGGTTATGCATTTTCAGGACAAGACTCTAATGTCATGGAGAAGTGTAGTTGTCTGTTTAAAAAAACCTAACAAATATATCTGTAACCCTTTAAATGGCATAACATCCAGCTAGCAGTTAGGTAAAATATTTCATACACAAAAGCTGAACACTATGGTAAACTTGCATGACACCACTCTAAGCTAGATGAGAAAAGCATGATAGCTTTCATTTTTTTGTCATGAAGAGTGATTACTGAAGAGATGAAAAGTTTTCAGATGGTAAAGACTGAAAAGCTGGACTCACAGAGTATGGTTAGAGTTCACATTTCTGCAGAACTAGTCTTTACCAAGATTGAAAACTGGAAGTATCTGAACCATCCCGGCAGACATATTCCTTGACCTGCCCATATCAAAGAAGGGAAAAAGCCTCTTTTCCATACAGATTAGCAAGCAGAATACATTTCTCTATTAAATACCTGCCAACTTAAGTTACTATGGCGTGGAGGAGCTTCATCGAGGCCAATTGTGTTGAGTTCTTCAAAGCTGAAGTTAAGTGTATAGGGAGCTTGACCAGCAAGACCCGTCAGCTCAGTGTGAGGCAACTCAGTGTTATGGCCAGGACGGCGAGTGAGTTCACTGTGAGGCATCGCAGTCGTAATGTGCTCAGTTGCTCCACGAGGATCTTCCTGAACAGCCTGATTTTCTGCATTTCTCATCTCAAGTATCTTAACAGACAAAAAGAGACAGTTTAAAGGTACATAAATAGAACTAATTCTCAAAATTGATAAACCGGAATTCTATTCAAAATAGGAACAAGGAATTTACAACTGTAAAAGTGTACCTGCATATGTGGTTGTGACCACAGAAAAGTCCAAAGAAAAATCTGTTCACAGATATAGTGCATTCATTGTCTTTACTGCAACTCAAATATTTAATAATTTTTTGTATTTAATAATTATTCTTATTAATGCTCAGACCCTTGAAAAAACTCGTGCAACAAAAACATTTAAAGTCTTGTTAAACTAGTAAGTGCTAAACTATAAATTTAAAAGCAAAGCTAAACACATCTAACAATAAATCTCAATGTGTAATTCTCAGTGTTTTCAAGACTGACTTAGAAGTTGAGAGACATACTGTTATTTTCAGAAAGAAAACTGGCAATAGTCTAAAATACTTAAGAGAAAACAGTTCTCTGTGATGCGTAACACGCATCACCCTCCCTGTAACACTGTCATTTACTCTCAAACTGGAATGAGGGAATGGGGGAAATCAAATAACTATACGTATGCTTCAATAACAGCATGCAATGCAGCATTCTTATATTAGACAAGCATGTGTCAATTGAACACTTTTTGTAAAATTGTACATTTATCTTCCAGGCTTGATTTTTAGCTTAAGGTCCTTGAAAATCAGGCTTATGCAACTGTGGGCCACACATCTCTAACAGCCTGGCTGTCCAATTCCTTGCACATATTATTACAGATACTTTGAATTCCCGGAGTAACTTTTAACAGAAGGACAAAGGCTTCAAAAATAGTTAATTCTGACCATTTCATTAAAATAGGCAAATCTGAAAGGTGAACCCATAAAGGAAAAAACTGATCCTACAAAAGGAGGAGGCAAAACTTCAGAGTACACTATCAATTAAGATGCAAATCAAGAGACAACCATTTACTCATTAGTGCTCAAGACAAATGACAAAGTAACAAAATAACAGATGTATTCATGTTTTAAGACAATACTTGAAAACTGAAAGGTGATGACAAGAAAGCAACGAGAAAAAATATATATATTGAAAAATACTAATTTATCATGACCTGAACACTGAACAGAAAGGCTTACCATGCTCCTGAACAGGTGCCAGTCACCAAAATTCATATTCATTTCTTTTTTCAGTTCATCAATATTGCACTGAGCCAAGACACGGCCATTTATATTTGCCTGAAACAAGAAAACTAAATAATGTAAATTACAGATACAAGACTTACAGCATAGCAGTAACAGACTAAAAAGGTAATTAAAATTGGATGCAGGCTACTAATGAAGTTCCCCAACATCACTCAAGTCCAGTTCTATATAATAACAATGTGGGGCTTTTATAGAATTATATTTACTGACGATTGCTGATGGACAAGAACCACCTATGTGTCATGGAAAAAAATGGAAATATTAAATGATAAGTATACACTAAAAATCTGTATATGAAAGGCAATACAATTGAGTCCATAAACAGACATAAAAAACCAACACACAAGTGGTAGAAAATTTCAGGGGAAATAAACTACATTAATCTGCCTAAATTTCTCCGACTTAAAACATAACAGAACTGCAGATGCCCTCGCATCTGAAGATAATCAAGCAATGGAGTCCCAGGCATCATCTGACCCCTGGCTTGAGGTATCTAAGATAAAGCACTACCTTCCATCACATTCTCTCTCAGCATAATGCAGGCTTACATTCCTCCCATCACCAGAAATACTCAGGGATACAAGACTAAACTTCTTTCTGATTTTCATCATCAACCAGAGACCAACACAGAAATGCCTGAACAAGATCTATATTCCAGAAAGGTGGTTCCTTACATTAGGCATGTTTATATAGTGCTTAACTTCCAAAGGCACCAAATTCAATACAGAACCATTTCCATTGCATAACAATGACGTATTTCTCTTTATACCACATCAGTGGATGGACAGAATGTAAAAGAGGAACTGTGTCTTTGGAGAGCAGCCAGGAAATAGAAGACCCAACCTGAGAGTTCTGATCATACTAAGGGATCTCAATGGTTTTGTTCTCATATCCCAGTAGATGGTTTTAAGACAGGAAAAAGACCAGGCCAGGCTATTTTCATCCTCCTTTTTTACAGTAAGAAATGTAAGAATATAAATAAGAGGAATCTCATTACAGGTAACCGATGAGCATATTCTTTTTGCACTCTACTGCAATGGAAGGAACTGAAATTTTTTGCAGCTGTTTAATGACCTGCAATCTAACATCCTGCTTCTTGCTTTCAGCAACTTTGCTAATGCTTCCTATGAAAAACCTGTCTCTTAATTCTTGAATCAATAGCCTTCCTCTATTTGTGAAGAGATGAGAGGTTCCAGGACAAAAGGAGCTAAGCAAAAACACTCACTGATGACAACCTTCGCATTTTCCCCTTATTTCTTTGTAAAAGGAGCACAAAGAACAGTGAAAAAAAGTAATAAAGGAAATACTATTCTGTGCTAATGTATCTGTCAGAGAAAAGTGCAGTAGCAGAAAAACGTACAGTGGCCTTTTTCTGAAGCAAATAGATGTGGGACTGTGATAAAGAAATGGAGCCATCTTCACCGCTCATTTACAACAGATGTGCCAATTTCTCACAGGGGCAAAAAAAAGGGATGTTGCTACCTGGAGATAGAACACATTTGCAACCCTTTTCATCTATTTATTATACACGGCAATTTTGAAAGCGTTTTCCTTGCTTCTTTTCTCAAAATAACCAGTCTCATCAGCATTTATATTTAACTCTTTTTTTTCTTTTTGACTGAGTGCATTTTCTCTGAAAAATAAATGCTTGTATTAAAACGTCCTCCAAACTTGGCATGCCCAGAACTTAGGATGTGGTTTTAATGTTTGATGTGTTTCAATAAACATTTGCAGGAAGACAGGCAACTAAATATTTCATTTTCTCCATTTAGCTCCATGTTTAGGTACTAAATACATCAATGAAATTCTGCTGATACCTTTTTTATTGTTGCAGAGTACTGAGGTAACATGCTCTGGTCCAGACCATCTATCTGCTTTATCTTCTCACACACAGCTTCCACACTCATTGTGCTCAGAGACACATGTGATCCTCCAGCAGCTGATCCTGCTCCTGCTCCCTGTAACGGGAGAAAATGTGCACATAAGACTTGTTCAAGTACTCAGTACACCCAGAATTTCACAATACACACACAAATCAAGCTGTGTTCCACTACATTTTAAAATTAAGAGATGAGAATAAGAATGCACAGGCATTTTTAATTGCTAACAGCATATCTATATACTGGGAAACATTTATTATGGGTATTTATAGGACAAAAAATCCCAGCACCTTGCGTCCGGCCTCTGTGACAAAATAACTCTCTTAAATGATGTTAAGAAAAAAACCCCTGTAACAATCAGAAATACTAAGCAAGGGTTAATCAATTTAAATTCACCTTCACTCACAAGTTTCCCCCTGATTTTAGTAGTTAGTTTCCTTCTGGGAGGTTTGTTTTTTTATCAAATGGTGCAGATACAACTCAGATTTTCCTGTTTTAAAAACTCCTGGTTTAGTATTAGACAAAGATGACCTAAAACGTAACTCCTCAATGACTTGGGTTCATTGGGTAATTTTAGCAACATCTGTTCATTTTCCAGAGGTTCCTTCAGTTCCGTTTATGCCAGATCGGCCCAGGGTTGTGTTCCACAGCACAGAAACACACATCAGGTGTGCCCTCCAAGGTAGTGTGAGGACACTTCATACATCTCAAACTTTGGCAAGATTTAGGTACAAATTAAGATTCAACTTTCAAACACAGGAGTTATACCATTAATGTTGCCAGTTTCTGGCACTTTCAAAGGAAGGGTGGAAAACCAAACCAAATGCATCTGCAGGTACCCAGTATACTACGACAGAATGTTCTCAAAAACACACATCCTCCCTGGATGTGGATCTGTGCAGTTACACTAGTGATTCCAAATTCCTAAAAGCAAAATCAGAACCTGTTCTATCAGCCACAAGATGCTCTCTGTGTAGGAACAGATTATGCACCCTCCCTTTTTTCTGAACATGAAGTTTTGGGTTCAGCACTGTAGACCATGCACTGAACAGCTCATTTTGGGATGATGCAAAAGAGCTTCTAAAGCTTCAGAGCTCATCATCACATGCATAACCCCTGGGATGTAAAAGTGCATTTTGACTATCCGGAGTTCAGTTAATGAAGTTTTACTATACTCAAGTCACCAGTGAAGATTGGTTTTATAACTGCAATACTTTCCCCCCATTTTTATGTGATTACTTCAAAGTTGTTTAGTATTTTAGAATTAATAGATCCAAATATATTGCTTAATATCACTAACCATATCTAAATTATCTAAACCATGATATTTACAAAGAATTTATTCAACTTGTAATTCCACTGCAGCAATCCAAATTCCCATTATCTACTACCATTTAACTTCAGAGTTATTTCTGACATATTGTTATCAAAGATATCCTGATCTGGGGAGGTAAGCATGCTCCGCTCCTAAGCTACTCTGAGTTTCAAAGTTTAGATGCTATCACATGTAATTTCCCCAAAGTTTTCTGCTAGATGTGCTTGAAATGGACTTAAAAATGGCTAACTATCAACTCCATTCAGGAACACTACAGAAGGTTGTGGGGAATTTAATCCTGGTGGTTCACACACTTGCCTAGAAACAGCTGGGACACTAATCTTTGTTCCTCTGCCATTTATAATTTTGTTTTTTTTAGTGTGACATCAACTGGTTACTATACAAACAAAAGATAAACCCCATTTTCTGAGAAGGCAGTCTACCTAAATTATTGCATAAAAATTAGACATTATAATTCCACTCCAGTGCAGGGACTTAAGTTAGGGCGTGGTATTCTGTCTGAGGACAAGACAGCTATTTTTCAGATTCTGCAATGTCTCCCCAATTAGGTGCCTACAATACCTAATTAGTTATCAGATAGGCATCCAAAGGACAAATTTTGGGTCTTAATTTAGTCTGAATTTTAGCACATCTAAAATCTACATCCTACTAAGGCTATAAGCCAACCATCAAACTGATGAAGATGACAGAATGAAGCTTCACCCATAAACTATTTATCATATACTTTTATGAACATCTTTATTTTTCCTCTTAAAATAATAATTTTTTCTTTTTTCAGTTTTCAGCTTTTCTTCAGAATACCAGTTTTGTCCATTATTTCCACATAAACACACTATTTACCATTGGCATTAGTTAGATGATACATCAGTGAAGACAAGATATTAATTCAAATCTTAATTATTTTTTGAAAGAAAGCTTATCAAATAAAAGAAACCATTGTAGCAAAAATTACATTGTAACACTACTAAAATATATGATCCCTAAGCAATGTATGTAAGCAATTGCTTTTGTTCTCAGAATCTATTAAACACATTTATGATATATCCAGAAATAAATGAAGTTTTAACCACTTCTAATTTAACAGTTCTCCTTCAGATCAAAATATTTTTTAGCACTCAAGAACAAGCCATTCTTTCTGCATGCATTAAGACTTAGTTTAGAAACTTTGCTTTCTGTGTATAAAAAAAGCGCTAAAATATTTAGACTATTTTTGTTAAAGTGTGAACTGTTTGAAATAGATGCACATTAATCCAAATCATTCTTTATTAAAAGCACTCTCTGAAGAATAAGTAATGTAATAGCTTTAGGGATATTGTCATCATGTAAGTGAATTAAAACTGTACTTAAACTGACACATTTTTCAGCCTTAGTGGTTTTGTTAGAGATGCTTAGAGAACATTAGTTGGAAAAGTATTTGCCATGCAAAAGCTAAAAGCAGCTTGTCAAAACAAACCTCAAGGCTAGTAATGAGCATTAGTTTACAGACAGCCCAGCATGAAGCACCAGTATGAGAGCTTCTGGAATGGCTCTGAAACAAGTGAATGATAATTCACAGAAAGTGGCTGTACCTGTCTGTTTTTGTTTAACCCAGACTTACACAGCTTTGAGAAAAGGACAAAACAGAATTAAAAGAAACAACAGCTTAAAGCAGTATCACAAAGATTGAACACATAGACGACATGCTTGGAAGTAAATAGAGGAAATCAGTGTTAGGACAGAAACGAGATAAAGTTTCATCACATTATGAAAATAAGACAGATCTTCACAATATATATTTAGGATATGCTATACAAATACTATTTTCCTATGAGCAGACTACTCTGTTTTGCACTTGTAAAAAAGGCAACACTTGATATATTTTGTTTTGCATAAAACTTTTATATTATGTTTCTGATGGAAAATCATGCTTTTAATAAAACATTCTCCTGCCATTTCAAGATCACATTATACCACCAATGTATCTCAAGTAACTTTTAAAACTTCTGTCTAACCCAACCTGCCCATTCCCCTCACCCACACCTCAAAAAAAAAGGCAACCACCACCACCCACACAACTGAAAAGTTATTTCTTATGAGAACAAATATTCAAAGCTCAAAAATGCTACATAAAAACACTGGATAATCCCTAAGAATACTCCCATGCCATACATTTTCATTCATGCTCCACCCTTTGAAAAGCACTTCCAGTTGTTTAAGGAGTACTGTATACTTATCTATACTACATGCTCTGATCCACGTTAGTTCTCATTCAAAGCACACATACTACATCTTAAGGGATTATATATTCAGTGCAGTATGAAAAAACGTATTTAAACAAAGTAATTATATTGCAACAAGCTGCACCCTAACAAGTCACAATCAACACTGCAAACTAAAGCACAAAATCAAGTTTGTTGCAGATAAGCACTGCTAATGCTAGTTTGATTTCTAACATAACAGGGGATTCTGTGAACCATTCCACGACTGGTAACACTGCAATCCACCTACAAAAGAGCACTCTAGAAGTTTTTGAAGTTAATTCAGAAATAAACATTTGCACAGTAAAACCAGAAGAAATGCATGTTTGCCTCATCCAAGATGTCAGAGGCTGTCAAAGATATCTTAAAGTCTATTTTCATTAGTGATTTCAGCAGATAGCCTAAAATTTGCAATGCACCTTCATGTTGATACAACTAAATAGGTGGTATTTGGTAAACTTACCAGTTTAACACCTATGTTTGGATCCATTCAGCAAAGAACAGTTAACTACAGCCTGAGATAGACAAGTTTTATCATCGGCAATAGAATCTAAATACAGAAGAATAGAAATATAGAAGGTGGCAGAAGGTATGTCAAATTCTTAATACAGGATGATTGTTCCCAAATATTCCTGATTTCTACGAAGCTAACCGAGACTTACACTGATATTATGAGACTAATGATTAGGATGTGAAATTTCAGAACTTGGTCAACTCCAACATCAGACTGACAACAGCAAAGCCTTAACTAGATCACACAACAGCCTCAACACAGCTCTGTCAACTCATGCAATAATTATCAATGATGATATGTATATAAAAAAAAAATACACTCCTCACTATTCCTGACAAGTTTTTTTCCCTTTTACAACTCAAACATCCAAAATAATGATTATTCTCTATTTTACACAGAAGTAAAATTACAATATTTCTGGCTCCATGCCAGTTGCGTATGAAAGACAATTTGATTCTACATGCTCCTCTTGTTTTCAATCACCAAACCAATTACACATCTTGGTTTTCATTAACTACTTCGTGCAGGGCTTTTTTAAGTTTAATTACTTTGCATGCACCAATCCATTTAATAAGTAATGTTGTATCATTTATATAGTAGCAATGACTCATCAATTAAGAGCTACCTAAATAGCTGGATGAAATTATTGTACCCATCATCTACAGATAACTCTAGTACATAACACAAGTATAATACTGTTTCCTTTCACAGAAAATTCACTAAAGTTGACAAAAGAAGTAGTTCTAGAATAGATGAAACCCTGATAAGGCATCACACAAAATACCATACCTTGACTAACAACATTTCTCTCAACTACCCAAGAGACTTCAAAAAAAAAATTCAAAGTTTTAGATTTACATTGTCGGTTAAATATTGCTAAGTCTCAGAAAAGTATATTATCTGATGTGCTGCACTACACAGATTCACAGGAGTATAAATTAAAAATAGATCTAATAAAATTCTCCATTATCATTATTTCAAACAGAGTTTCTTTTTAATGTTTTAACTCCTCTATTTCCTTCCTTACTTACAGGCAATAGATTCCATAATGTACAGAAATGTTTTAAATGGCTTTTTGAAGCTGCAGCCTGTGTGTGCTTTAAGATACACACTCAGAGCTGCAAGCAGAAGAGTGACCAGGTCCAGGCTTCCTGCTGGAACTCATTCACTACTTTGCCCTGAGACGAAATCCCACTTTTCCAGGCTTGTGTCCCTTTTCACATTCACAGATACACACACACACTTCAGTCATCACTCTAATACTTTTTAGAAAGTACTTCATTGTTTTCATTGCACTGACAAATTTCAAAGGTCTGAGAAGAGAATGGGATACTGAGACAAGGAATCATACACAGGGAAGGCATCAGCATCGCCAGAAATATACTACAAGGAAAAATTACTCCAAAGTCATCCCTTCACAGAAGGTAGCTAATGACATGGGAGGGAGAACTTTAGGGTACATTTTCAACTGCATCACCCATACATGGTTGCTCAGTGAAAGTTATGAGCAGTTAAATACAGTTTGGCATTTGCGTGGGTTGTTTTTTTTTTTCTCATTGCACAACAGCAGAAAGACATTTTTGCAATGATCTACTAAGAGAAAAAAATAACTGAGATCAAACTGTGACTGTTGCAAATACTTACTGGAAGGAAATATTAAGAGAATCAGGAAAGTCATATTAACCTCTTTGTTTTGGCAATAAATCATGACCACAGAGTTAAAACAAACACCATAAAGATGATATCTTTGTGTGAATACTTAGGATAAAACAAAAACAAGTCATGGAAAAGGCAGCTGTTAGCATTCTGATTCAAGAATAACCTAATGACCATAAATTTCTTTTTTCCCCCCACTTCTATCAGGAGTTGCTTTATACTGTGTTACCTGCAATAGCTTTATGTCACCAACTAAAGAAGTAGAGTTCAGGTGAGAGTGTTGACTGAAGCAGAAAAACCACAGTTACTTCTAAAATTTAAACACTGAATGACCAGCTGTCATTCTTCACTCTGTTTAGCTACCACAACACTCTTTACTGAAAGTTCACCACAGCTACTGAGAAAGGCAAGGGGAAAACTACAGGGGAAAACAGAGTACATCTTACAGGTGAAATATTAGCTTTTAAATTCATTCACAAACTACATTAGTTTTCAACTACTCTATTTGCCCACCAAAGCCACTGATGCAGTGTTAGTGAACTGCAGTTATGATTAATGCAGACTCATTACTGCTGAAAAAGCTATGAGATGCTAAAATTTCCACACCACATGACTACTCATTTACCATTGAGGGGTCTGTGGGTGAAGGAAGCCCCTCATCAGCATCCTCCTTGATAACATCCTAACAACAACAAAATATTATGGTTTGGGTAAAATGATCAAGGGCTCAACAAAAATTATGAAGTAAACAGTGAATGAGAATGATCTCATAATACATAATTCAATAGAAACACATTTGTTTTCTCTAAGTGATTACAGCTTTTGCAACCTTTTAAAAACTTAGCACATTGTATCAATATCCTAGAATTAAAGTGATGGACAAGTGAGGCTTTTACTTTTTTATCTTTCTTTAGTTCATAATTCCATTTGAACAGCCATCTGTCAGTAAATAAATACTGTTAAATAGGAAATTTATTATTCCATAGGAAGGTAGAAAAGTCTTTTCAATGGGTAAAGTTGAATTATATGTACTTGTAAAAACACTTAAGATAAAATGTATTTTGTTTTACTTAAATATTTAAAACATTTCTTTTAACATTTTAATTTGACCTTCCAGTTTCCAATGTTGATTAATTTTATCTTCTACAGATACATCAAAGAATTTGTGACATATTATTAAAAAAAAATTAATGTAAATTTACAAGTAGCACTCATTTTCATACAATATTACACTGTATCAGTTTTGGTACTATAGTACAGTTGGTATTTTCATTAAATGTTTTTTTCAAGTATTACAGGTCATTCTCCTTTAATCTTGATACATGGATGTTAAAATTGGTTTGCCTCTGTAAGGAATTTCTGAAGTTAGAACAAAATACATTTTACATTACATGTTAATAACACCTTTGCTTAAAATATTTATAAATATAAAGCTTATACTTGTCTAATAGAGAATCATAATTAATAACCTTTATTTTCATTACTCACTATATTTATTGTCTAGGTTAGTATTTGAATTACCCTTCAAAATACTTACTAGGCCATTGTTCTGATCTCTGGACAAACTCGTTTTTAGTGGTGGACGTGAGATGAGATGAGAACTGCCAGGGTAATACCTTGGCATGTAAAGATATGGGGCAAAGAATGGCTATGGAAAAAAAAAAGTGTAACAAAAAAGGGACAAACAATTACACAAATCAAAATGTAATAATAAAATAAAAATCATTTCAACAAAACACATCCTCTAGCTGAGTTCAATAAAGTGAAAAGAGCAATTACTAGTAGCTTTCTTTACTTTTTGCATTGAACAGAGTTCGATCAAAAGCTCTGGAAGTGAGTTCTCCAAAATCTCTCAGCAACTGACCCCTTTATTCTCCTCAGAGCCAACAGGTGCTCTGGCATGGTTTTCTGGAGGAACAAGAGTTGGAATGGTTTTGGTAGCTACCTTCTAACATCTGTTTTGAATATGGCAAAAGGATAAGTTAAGGATAATTCTGGCAATTTCACTCTCTGGCCACCTAAACTCAAAATCAGATGCTCAGTAACTTAGAATCATTAATAATAGGCAAGACAACAAAAAGCGTGACACATAATAGCATCACTGGAACCTTCCGTATTTGTGGCACCCAACCTGAGGGTTTCCACAAATGCTAGATTTTATAAATCTATAAATAGATTCTTACAGCAGACAGTATTTGAGCTTTGTTTTGTTGGAAATATGTTAATGCATGTTGTTCAACACAAATACTGTTTTAAAGGACAATATTAATTTAGACTTTAGGAAAAGCAGAATTACAGCGCTCGTTGCTTTCAACTCATTACCCAGTTCTTAATAAAACGCCCAAAACAAACAAAAAAAAAGACCCCCCCCCAACAAATAATAAAAACCTAGAAAACCTCAAAACAGTGGCTATATTACAGATTTCTGTGGATTTCTATACACAGCATTTCCAAAATTGTATTGCCCAGCTATTTAACAAGAGAACATATTCTTTGGTTTGTGTTTCTGCACATGACAAGATTCTGATTAGTCTACTGTGCCAAATTCAGTACAGAGTAAATAATTTCATGACTCAAGAGCCAATCTATGAGGGCAGAGTAAAATTTATTGAGATATTCCACTTCAGATTTGTCAATGAGGACTAAAAAACTGTATTCAGAGGCAGCTCTATATGAATTAAGACATTTAAGTTTAATCTCTGAGTGTATCGCTTACGTAGATGGCATATGCTACAACTCTGAGCACTTTATGGAAAACAAAAATGGTTTCCTATTCTTAGCTGCTAGAGATAGACTGAACACTTTCACATAATTACCACAAAAATTTCATACGCTCTTCCAACATACGAAGTTACACAAAATGCACCGTAACCATGACTCTAAATGGGGATATTTGGTTTGGTTTAATGAGGTAGGAGAACCAATACCGAGCCTTTGCCTAATTGGTTAATAGAGAATGATACAGAAAACTCACTGAATCAAAATTATTCCACTGTCATAAGGCATATTCTAGAAACAATATATCCTTTTTTTAAAGAGAGATTAATTTCCAGAAAATATTCTAAAATAATCTAATGCCTCAGTTTTCCACTAAGAGTTTAAACCACGTGGAAAACCCCCAGGCATGAAATGCTTAACAATCATACTGAATTCAAGTGCCTGGTTCTCCCTGAAGTGCCTGACTGACACACACACACACCGCGAGCACACACTTGCTGGTTGCGACACATCCAACTACAAAGCAATGGAAAAAATTTGTCCACTAAGGCAATTATCCCACAGTTCTCTCATAATTTCTAATCAAGCCATGAGCCCACTTCAGCTACTCCACTGCTTCCCAACTGTGGGATTAATTCTCCATTATAGGTTTGAGCGCTACACACTCAGTCTTCATTTGAAGTATGATAATAGGGGTATCTTAAAAACATGAGATCAATATAAATACATATTGGGCATCAATCAGTGTAGCGTTGGTCTTCAAGTCTGCAGATAGTCTACAAAACATAGAAGTGCTTATTATTTTTTCAAGATATCAACAAATTTTCTTCTCTTTCACAAAAAAAAAAAAAAGAAAAAAAAAGTATTCACATACCATTAATTCTAATTCCCACCCAGGAAATTCCAATTAGACTTGCCTACTCCTCTGACCTTCCCTGTAGGAAACACGATCTCTACAATGATCCATGAGAGCTGCAATTTTGAGAAGCTGACCTTGAATTCAGCTTGTAGCCAGGCCATTAGACAGTGGTCAACTGTACATGTCAGCATAATAATATACCGAGAGTCAGAGTGCAAAAAGACCTGCTGAATAGGGCCATAATCTTTCCTGTACAGCTACCCAGAGGGAGAACAGGGTTTTAAACCAAAAATTAATAGATAATGTCACTGGAAGTTCAAGGTCCATAACACAGAAGAATCTTAAGGAAAAAAAAACCCATACATAATAAAAAAATGTATTTCCTAAAAATAAACAGACTGTTTTCCCCAACATATCAGATGTTCTTTTCTTAAGCACAAATGAATGCTTAAAGACAACAGGACAGGAGCCATTCACTGGTCAGAATATGGCACATATCCCCAGAACTTAGGGTGGTTCTGAATAAAATTCAGCCATTTCCACAGAAGCATTCATTTGAATCCATTGTGTTGTGTCATACCGGTATCCAAGGCCTCTCTTGGAAACTTCTGCTGCAGAGAGCCTATTCTTCAGTTGCTATTCTTTTTCTAAAACACCATTCTTACAAAAACCTGAGAAATTAAATATGATTGAAAATGCTGGAGGAAACAGCCTTTCAGAATGAATTTTCTACTCCTAAATTAAAAGTTGTCATCGCTTATCTCAGTATGTGGTGTTCATGACAGTACCTTTATGAGTCCAAAGTAATGAATATAGCTCTCTTGACAATACGTGTAAGTGAAACAATAAAAAAAATTGTACTTTAGAATGGTAGTATAAAATTCCAGAGAGGAAGGCCAAAACTGAAGTATTTCAGTCTTCAGTAGGCAAAATAGTAAGCATGCCTCTAAGCCTGTCTATGTACTTAGCCCAAATGAACAAATAAACTGATTGTAAAAACAGCTTATGACTCACCAATAATTGTTTCTGTAATGCTTTTTGGAGCCAAAAAAACCCCATACAAGTTTTAACAGTGTATCACTCCTGACTTTAAACCTTGTCATGTACAGTAACACAAAACAGGGCAAAACAGACACAAAAACAGGGCTTCCAATGAAACACCTACTTTAACAAAGCTGAGCTAGTATCAGCACAAATATTCGTGTGACAAGTGTTTATCAGGGTTGGATTATTTCAAAGTATATCTCATTTTAAGTTATTTTCAACAAAACAGTATACTGTCACTGTATTGAAAGTATATAAGGATAATTTTATAATAGATAACTTAAAAAATTCTGTGCTACATGTACTCTTTTTTTTGCCTTGGTTAATAAACACTAATTTAGGAATAACTCACTTTCCAGCTTACTAGTTTATATATTTATCTACACTCAAATCTACTTAAAGGCTATTTCCTGTAGATAGAAGTAAACTATGACTCATATATCAACTTGCTACATTTTTTTTCATGATAGTACTAGGAAAAAAGAAAAGTTTAAAATTACTGAATACACCCCACAAAGCCAGAAAGTTTAGACTCAATTCAATTATAGAGTAAAGCATTTCATTCAATTTTCAAGTGAACCATTCCCAGGACTATGTTTTGTGAGGCCCATATATAGCTCGAAAATGTAGGTTTTATGCAATTTATAGTAATTCCTTTAAACTAGTGCAACATTGGCTTAGGAAAAAGATCCCAGAATAACTTTAAAAAGAAACAAAAGGGAAGACAAACATACATTCTTGTAATGTAGATCCCCACTTGAGTTTCTGTATGTTTTAACAGAAGTCACCCAGAAAAAGCAGGGATTCCTTTCAATATCTGTGAGCATGTGAACAATTGAGCACAGTTTACACCCTCCTCGCCCCCCCTAAAAAAAAGCCCTGCAATATCCTACAATTGAACAGTGTCCCAAAATGAGTTGACTAGTCTTTTCCCCTTGGTAGTTTGTTTTTCTGATGCAATTTATGATATTTCTTCCCCAGAAAACAGTGACTGAAGGTTACTGTGAGATTTGTCAACTCCTGGACTTTTCTGAACTCCTAAATATAACTTGCATGGGTATTTTAATATTTTATAGATGACATCTGCAGTATTACCAGATTAAATCAGAAGAATGTGAATTGGATCTCAATTATTTACCCGATTGTAAAAGGGATGCTGAGGTCCTGTCATACCACTATAGTAACTGCTGTGAGGTTGTGGTGATAAAACTCCATTATTGAAAGGTCCGTTGAAAGAGGTTGTAGAAGAGCAAGCTGACGAAGCCTGACTGAACACAGACGTTGCTCTAGCAGGTGCCTCATGTAAAGGCAATGTGGGATAAGGAAGTCCTCCAATATTCATCTGATCTCTTGCAGCACGAACATCTGAAAAATAAATAGGTAACAAGAATAAGATTTTGCTTGAAGTATTTGGAAAAGTTTTTACTTGTTTGCCAATTCATTAAAGTACATTTTTGTGTATTTAACTCCAATCAGAACTCATCCAGTAGCAGGTCAAGTCAAATTTCAGCTGCATTCAGTTGATTTCTCTTGATGATCATATCTACACGGGAGCCTTTAAGAGAGTTAGGACGATTTATTGCATACATTTATGTAGCATGTTAAATGCTTCCAAACACTCAGATTTTTTTTAAAACGCTGCATAAAGAAACCCAACAGTCACTCTTCTCCAAGAGAAGCTGCTCCAAGCTGGTCTATTCCATGGCAGAGTGACAGATCCCAGCACAGAGGTGCTTTCTCTGACCTGCTGGGAGCTGTCATTACTCTCGCAGGAAGTACTAACAAAACCAAGGTCTCCAAAACACCTCAGCTCAGGGAGTGGGAGTGATCAGGAGCGCAGCAAGGCAGTTTGCACAGCCAGGTGTGCAGGAATGGTGTAGTAACCCTACCAGCTCAAGAGGTGAGCTCCCCTGGGGGTCATCACCCTCTGGGAAGCAGCTCAGATATGGCAAGGCAGAAAGTTATGTCATCTGCACTCTCCACAAAGGATGTGACACCCATTCAGGTCTCAGACTGGAGGGAGCATCAGAGCCTGTTTGCCAGTATTGGACGGCAGTCAAGACAACAGTTGTTTGAGGTGTGACCAGGCAGACAACCCTGGCTGGAAGCCACCATGCTGCTAGGAAGCTATGACCCAGTTGCCATTCTGGAAACTTGGTGGGATGAATCCCATGACGAGTGTGACTATTAATGGCTACAGGCTGTTCAGAACGGATGGGGGAGTAAGGAGGGGAGGAGAGGTTGCCCTCTGCATCAGGAGATGGATAGATTGCAAATTTTTAAGAACAGTAGAAAGGAGGACACCAGGAACTACTGGCCTGTCAGCCTCACCTCTGTGCCCAGGAAGATCATGGAACAGATCCTCCTAGAAGCTGTGGCTAAGGCACACAAAGGACAGAGGTGATTTGAGCCAGCCAGCACGGCTTCACCAAGGGCAAGTCCCGCCCAACCAATCCAGTGGCCTTCCATGATGGAGTGACTACATCAATGGACAAGGAAAGGGCTACAGGTGCCATTTATCTGGACTTCCATAAAGCCTTAGTCATGGTCCCCCACAACATCCTTCTCTAAACTGGAGAGAAATGGATTTGATGGGTAGACCATTACACGGATAAGAAATTGGGTGGACAGTGGCATTCAGAGGGTGGTGGACAATGGCTCAGAGTCACAACAGACATCAGTGACAAGTGGTGTTCCTCAGGGGTCCACATTGGGATCGGTGTTATTTAATATTTTCATTAATGGCATGGACAAAGGATCGAGTGCATCCTCAGCAAGTCTGCAGGTGACACCAAGCTGAGTGGTGCTGTTGACACACCTGAAGGATGGGATGCCATCCAGAGGGACCTGGACAAGCTCCAGAAGTGGACCTATGGGAATCTCATGAGGTTTAACAAGAGCAAGTGCAAGGTGCTACACCTGGATCAGGGCTGGAATTAGATGATCTTTAAGGTCCCTCCAAACGTAAGCCATGCTATGGAACATCTCTCCTACCAGGAAAGACTGAGAGAGTTGGGGTTCTTCAACCTGGAGAAGACTTTGTTTCACTGACTTCATTTCTACAGGATCTTAGTGATATTTTCAAAATTTTTAACAAAGATCTGGAAGTCAGCTTGCCTCTCTACTACTGAAATATCATTGTATTAGTTTAGTTTCTTCCATCTGTTAAAACAGTCTGCAAAGCAAGAACAGTGGATTCCCCCCTCCAAAAGAGAAGCCTTAGTCTAGTATTATCTGGTCATTACAGAAAAGCTACTAAGTGAAACAGAATGGCATCTACTGAAGTCAAATCAGACAATCTGAAGGTCTGATTGGATGAACAAATCAGCATTCTGCATAATGTGCAAAGTAGCTGTACTTAAGATGAAAATAAATAATAGGATTTTCATTTTCCATTTATTTGAAAGCATACTCACCTGCAATGATTTCACGTAGCTTGGGATCCAAGTTCACAGTACAAGGCAAAAAGGTTCTTACGTCACGTGCAACAAGAACAGGTGTTCGTGAGGATAAAAATACCTCAAAGTTCCGTATATCTGCATCAATTTCAAGTAGAGGTTCAACATCTTTAGTTGTAGGAATATTCTTTGAAATTCTGTGAGGGTGAAATTAGATATATCATAAACTATATTTATTTATTAGAGTCTGATTACATAGTGATAGTCTAGGCTGAAACACTACTACACTTGCATCCATTCTCCTTGTTCTCTGGAAAAAAAAAAAGAGAACCCATTAAAAGCTGCACTGTCTGCAGAAAGATCAATGTAACATTTTCTGATATGCAAAAAACCTCAAACTGCTAAACAATCTGATCTAATTGTATGCTTCAGAGAAATGTCAAAGAAGCCATACAGAAGACAAAAATCAAATCCAGAATTTACAGATTAGTAACATCAAATTCAAAGTAAGGAGAAGCTAACATTTGTCAGCATTAACTTCAAATATCTATTCAAATTCCTATACCAAATCAGAAAGTTCATGGTTAAAAAAACCCCCTCATTTTTAAACTAACACTTTTTGTAACAGGAACACTCAGGCATCTTTGGCATTGATCAAAATCCAACTGTGTATCCATGGTAAAAAGTGGGAAAACAACCACCTGCTTTCAAGTAATTCACCTTCTAAGAAAAGAAGCCACAAAGGATAACAACAAAACCATGGGAACATGATCAAAGTAAGGGGCTGTTCGTGCGTTATGACTATTGTCAAGCAACGGTGGGGGTTTTGTAAGTGCTCGTGTAAAGGGGAGTTTCAGGAGGGAACATGGAGAAGGATTAAACGTTAGCCCTGTGGAAGTTCATGGAAAGCCCCTACCAAATGCAATCAAGTGATGGAGGCTAAAACGGTGGGTCAGATGGATCTATCTTATTAGATATCTCATCTTGTAGTACGGGGATCTCATCTGATATCAAATGAGAAATGATGATGTAAATTAAAGATTACAAAAATGAAGAAATGCTTCTTAGATCCAGTGTAATAAAAATGGAAGCAGTGAAAGGATGCACTGAGAATGATGAACACAGTTTTGGTAATGGCTAAAAAGTGACTGTGACAGCACTCTATATGGATACCAGTGAAGTAACCACACCGCAGGTAAAGTAAAAATAAAAATAAAAAAATAAAAAAAAAGGGAGGAAAAAATACAATATAAAAAACCTTATATAAATATAAAACAAATTATGCATCTCAGTAGTTAATGGCTTTTTCCAAAGACAGATTATGACTACAGTTCCGTGAAAAAGGGTGACAGCATAGATATGTTGACTGCTCTGTGAGCTGCTGTAACTTGTTAAAAAGAGAGGTTAGCATAGCATAAAGAAAGTGTAAGAGTTTTCTCTGAATACAGGACAAGTAAAGCAGCTAAGGAAACTGCCAGTGCAGTCATGGGGGAGATGAGTGCACTGATGCATGGATGGGAAGGGAGGAAGGACACTCAATCACTCAGTACAACCAAGAATCTCTTACATGAAATAAATTCACCCTCATGCGTCTATGAAGAAAAAAAAGGTAAAGAACTTAAAAGAACCCCCCAATTGGTTATAATTGAATGGTATTTTTAATAGAGCTAATGAACTAAGTCTAACATTAGCTGAACAATCTTATTTTACAATTTATTTGCTCTTTAAAAGTAACATTCTTTTTTTTTAACCTTTATATTTTAGATCCTCCATAAAAGTTAGAATTTTATGTACCATTCAGAGACAACAGTGGCTGATTTACACAGAATACTTAATGTTAAGAGAAATAAAAGAATTGAGGATCAATGCTAGATGCTTGAAGTAAGTGCGACTCCTTCACATTAAAAACTGTATTTCTACTGTGTGTTAATCTTTCAGTATGATCTTTCAGGACAGCCTTGCCATATACTACAAGTAGAATTAAAAAGTTCCTATAAATTTTACCAACAAACATCTGAATGGACCATGTACCTAACAGATGGAGGATACTGTCATACCATGCTGTCATAAACAGTGTCCAAGAACAACTTCATTCACAGGAGAAGTTACTTCTATAGTACACAAAAAATGTAACAAATATAAAGCATAGAAGCAAGTGTAGCCTATTCTAACAAAGGTTCTGATCCTGCAAATTGTTATGAGATGTTGTTCAAATGGCAGTGGGATTATCCACTTTGGGGAAGCTCAAGGTATATAAGGCTTTCACAGCCTTACAGCCTTTCACAGCCTTTAAAGAATAAAAGGTGGTTTTGTAAGAAGCCAAACTTGACACCTAGAAGTAGGTTACAGCTTCAAATACTGGGAACAGTTCATTCTCTGACAATATTTAAAGAAATTTAATAGAAGCTAAAAGTAGTCCTGACCTCAAGGAGTGAATGGTTAGAAGAAAAAAGAACACTGTCAGTATGAAAGTCAAACTTGTATACTCCACAGAATCTGGGAAGTAAATAATTTACACTAATTTTTAGATATTACCTTAGGATTTTTTATTTTGTCTTACGTAAAGTTACAGCTGAACTGACTGAAAATCTGTATGTTTTTAATCAAAGAACAGAAATGTAAAAAAACCAAAATCACTAATGCATGCTTTGTTTACATATATTAGTTACATAGATTTACTGTGAATATTCTGGACAAGAGTTCAGCACTGGCAAAGTAAAAATTAAGTCACTTTTTAAAGTCAGGGACTGAAGGGTTAAAGAGTGGCCTACTTCAACACTTAAATCTACAAAATAAAAAGCCAAAAGAGAATGTGACATAGTTTTAAATAAAACACACAGCTGATGAATCACATGAAACAAATTAGCTGAATTTTAATGCCAGCTCTACTTAAGTCTGAATGCGAACAGTGTTCCGAATATGATGAACAAAGCTACTGTTCAGAAGCCAATAGCCCACTGCTGGTGTGCAGATTGAAGTCTCTATTCTAACCTCCCGAGCTCAATGTCTTAAACTATGCCTTTGAAAGAAATATTTATGTAAATGATAATCTTTTGGCAAAGAGCCACGAAAACCATACGTGCCTGTACTTCTCAGATAAAAAAAAATAAAATGTTAGCATGTAAAGCACTTTAGGAGTTACTTTTTCTAAAATATAAGCATGCAGATCTAAAAATAATGCTCTGTGAACACCATATCCCTATTCTCATTTTGGGCCTAAATTCCTGAGGCAAAAGAATTACTTTTTAAATGAGAAACATCAAAAATTGTCAGTGTTAGAGTGTCTGTTTCCACATGAAACTACTTGAATTTAAAAGGAATTAGGTCAAAACAGAACATTACATTGACAGACATGAACTTTAAAATTCATTCCACTGTTCTGCATGTCTCTTAAATTAAAAACTGCTTTCATTGTGGATTAAGTTTATAGTCCAACAATGACAGATTATTTTTGGCTTTTTCCTCAAATACTGATAATTTACTCCAAGTACATAGAGGCACATCATCCTATCCTCCATTCAAGAGACTGTGAATTTGATTCAGATTTTTTCTAGTTATGTTCATCTTGCACTTCCATGACAGACTTGGAAAATAACCACCATGTTCCAACATGGAATGCTGCCAGCATACCTTAGAGGAAGACGCCATGCTGTTGGGCTACACATGGCATAGCCCATCTATTCACCATCTATTTTACGACCAACCAGGTGGTGGTAAAATGGCAACAAGCATCAACTACCTCCACCTGCACTGGAGGCTGTGCTGTGCCTGCACTGCCTGTGCCACTGTTATGTCGGGCCCTGGGATGTGCCAACAGGCTCTACCACCTCTTCCCCCAGCCAGCGGTTTTGGGGCCTGTGCTCAAGGACGGCTCGGATACAGTGCAGGTGTATGAGATAGACTGTAGTGATGAGCTGTGAGAAGCTTCACTGGAGGGCTCCCTTGCTTGAGTTAAGAACAGCTTTAAAGATCAGGCCTTTGCACGAGCTACATCTGTGTACCTTTGGTCTTGACCTTGACCCACTGACTGAACTTCCTGGCTTGACCGAAAACATGCGTGGTGGCTACAGACCAACGGCGCTGTTTGCTGTCCCTGGTCACTGTCACTGAACCTGCTCCCATTTTCCTGTTTGGCTCCTGTGGAGCTGCACCCCTTGGTCACAAGGACAATGCCCTGCCTGCCTTGCTGTGCTCCTCAGCTCCCAGCTCGCCTTCTCCCATGGAGCAGCCCGTCCTGCTGCTCCCAGACAGGTGGAAGGCTGACTCCTCAGCAAGTCCTCAAACTCTGAAAGGGCCATTCTCCCTGCTCTTTCCAACCTCTCTCCCTGAAGGTGAAAACAAAGAAATACTTCCAAGTTATTCGCTGCACACAAGATTTCTTTTTTCCCCTCACGTGTTTAACATGAGCAAGCAACTACATGAACAAGACTAACTTAACTTTTTAACTCCATGAAAAGCAACAGACAATTAATTACTATTAAATAATAGAGCAACAGAAAGCATGAGCATGAAGGCACGTCATGTTTTATCTATCACGTACTTTTAAAGTTTTTCTCTCAATACAGTGCAAAATGTTGCTTAAAATAATGAAATAACTTCTCATTAAAAATAACAAAACCTCTTTTTTACTAGAGATTTGATACTGAGAGATACAAAGCTAGAAAATCTGGGCCACTTTGGAATGCAATATGAAATTTTGATGCTTAACAGTCTGCTAATTAGACATCTGATCTTTAATACCTAATAATCAAATACTACTAAAGCTTTGCTCCGAAGTTACTTATCCCCTTCTTCTCATGTCTAGTTAGTACAGTGACAGTGTTAAAAGCTCTCACATAAAGTGCTACAGGAACTTTGCAGTTCTACCAACATATCAAGAGCAGTGCTGCAAATATTCTTTCAAACTGCAATTTGCAACAGGTCATCTGGACCCTGACAAAGAACATTTGCTCATAAACACACTTGTATAAAGACAGGAATAAAAAGCCATCACACACTCAATACTAAAACATAAGGGAGTAAATGCTTTTATCTTAATAAAGACCAAAAAAAGAGAAAGCTATAGTTTGATATATCTATCTAGACAAAAATTCAAACCCCCTCAGTGCATATTAAGCAGAAGAGACTTCACTGAACAGATGCAATAGCTATTTAAAAACTCCTATTACCATAGGTATTCAGGAAAGCTTGCTTTGCAAAACTCACTCTATCCAATTCAAATACCAGCAGATAAAGCACCTCTCCTCAGTATTGCTGCTTTTGACCATTTCAGAAAGAAAAAAAACATTTTGATCCTTAAAAGATGGATATTTATTAAACTAATCTCCCACACTGAGTATCATGCACTGTCACTGGGCCATATTGAAAAGCTCTATTTTTAATACAACTTTGCAGAACACACCCTACACTGGCATTCTTTATAATTTAAAAAAAAAGTTTGTGCAGTTACAAATGCTCGGATTCATTCACAGCTTTGTAGTGCTATCTGAGTTAAAAAAGGCAAAAGAATTTAACAAAAATTATTATATTTATTACATAGATGAAAAAGTGAAACACAGTAGCACAGAAGAATCTAAGACTGCTCAGAGCTGGTCTGCAAACAAAAAAGTAATTTTGTCTCACTAACTGACAAGTCCAGCAAGATAGATCACTCACACAAGTGAAATACAAGAATATTGTTTTAATCTGGTTTTGGTATTTTCATCATTGAATGTAACTTACAAAGCTACTTTATGGCTTTATGCAGGGATTCTTTTAGTCAGTACTTTCACTTGTAGGAATTCAGAAATCCAGCAAATATTTGCAGGTCCCCAATATCTGAAATTCCCATAGTTCACCCCAGTCTCCTGCACAGGACTCTTGCCTGGGGCTACACCATGGGATACAGCTAAACATCAGCACCAGGCAAAAGGCCACTCCTCCAAAAGTCCATGACAAACACTTCACTCACAGAGCCATGAGTTCCACTTCTCAAAGTCAAAGACTAATCTATCAATCTGTTGCAAATGCTATTCAGAAATGGAAGGCAAAAAGGTGCAACTGCTAAACTGTGTTAAGATAAATTATCAAAATCCAAGTCAACCAGAACCAAAGACACACTGCATCTCTTACACAGCATATGGATTACCCAGCCTACTCGTTATCTTGCCCTTCTGAAGCAGCATCTTATAACAGATTTGGCCTAATGAGGAAAATTTGTTCTATAGGCATATGAGCAAGTTGTTGCAAGGAATATTAGAGCATCAGCTTTCAAAGAATTTGATATTCCACACTACTGGTCAGTGGCAGGCTTCTACAGCAACACGAGACAGAAGTCACTTCTGAATATGAAGCAAGTATTTTATCTCTTCTTGTCCCAAGAGATAGATTACATCACATTTATTGCAGGGTTAGGCCAGGATATGGGCAGCTAGCAGTATGTCGCCAGGAGATGCATTTCTAGCTAACCATCTTACCTCACAATGTTTTCCCATGTCGTCAGGTTTTCAATAAACTTTCTGTTTGATAAAAATGTTCAGTAGGCACAAAAAGACATCATCTTCAATTTGATTTCCCAACTTGACTGATTCCCCCAAAGGTAAAGGAGTCTCAAGAACTGACTTACACTGGCTTAAAATAAAGGTCTTCTTCCCCAGTATAGCATTGTTAAAATTAAGGTTTCTGTATTCTACCTTAAACTAGTATGAATCAGTGGTGCTTGGAGGGATTTAAAATATAAGGAGGACCATTTTTGGCAGATGTCCTTAACATACATTAACTATACTGTAAGCATTTAAACTTACCTGGAAAGTATTTTTAAAATATAACTGATGATTTTATCTTACAAAGGTAAATTAAAAAAAGCTAAAAATATTTCCCTTTCTAGTTTTTATCAGCTTCTGTTTCAGTTCTTTTTCTCTCCCTACCACCTTCTCATCTGAACTTCCATGTCCTACTTCCATGACTACTTGTCATGTCCTCTGGTACTTTCTTTACTGCTTTTAGTCCTGCTTCACGTAAGTCTATTTAATAGACAGTTTGGGCATCAACCACCTACTACTCAACTAGTACACTCTCTTTTAACACTGAGCCCACACTACTAGCACAGTAAGAAACACAACTTCATGTGCCCTGCATTCTAAGTAAGAAGCAATACAAGGAAACGGAAAAACAAAAAGCAGGTTAAATATTTTAGAAGTAATGCCTCACTGTGAGGTCCACAAGAATACTAAATTGCCTACTTAAAGGAAGTGATTTATTTAAACCTGGCCTGGGCAAAGATGATTGCAGAGAACATTATAATCAGAGTGATGAATGTGGCACCTTTCATAGCTTTTTCATTTTTAATTTCTATAATCACTAAATAGCTACACTTCTTAAATTAATACATCAATAGGCATTAAGCAACTCACAAATCCCTCGAAAGTTCATTTCACCCTTTTTATTAAAAGGTATTTAAACAGTGTCAAAACTGGAATTAACATAATAACCTTCCAGAAAACTTACATTTCAAATGATCTTGCTCAATTTTAACATTGCTAGAGATTTGCTGAAAACATATAACACACTTTTCTAAAAGAATAATTCAACAGATACTTGTCTAAAGCACTATAATGTAAAAGTAGACAGAAAATGCTTATCTTTGGTTTTTATTTTACTTCTTTTCTTCTTACTTATGTATATTAACAAAAAAAACCCCAAATGATTTAAACAAAAGCTTTTAGCTCAACACATAATTGCAACAAAATTACAATAATTGTACCAATTAAAATAATCCTGAATGAACAGTTTGTCATCTTAATGTTCCAATGGTTTATAGAAGTATCTACTTAATTAGCTGAAATTGCTTTCCAATGTTAGTATCAAATGTCATTTGTTAAAAGTTGAACGATTTCGAAAATAATTTAACAAAGCAATTTTACAAAACACCAAGAACCAACATTTTCTTTTCAGCTGAATAAAGCAAGCAGATGTGTCATCAAATTGCTATAAAAATAAATGAGCCTTTATATGGAGAAAAATAAATTTTACCACTAGTGCTACAGAATACTATTTTTTATGAAATCAATTTCTTTAATAAAATAGTTTTGTATCATTTATATCCTGGTGGTATTTTTAGTACACTGTAAATACACTTTGTTAAAATGAAGTAGTAAACAATGAAGTAGGAATATTCAACTGTATGTGGAACAGTTTTAACCTAAGTGGCTGCTTAATTTGATTCACACAGGTGCATCACAAGAGATCTGAACCTACCAGTAAAACATGGCAGCAATGAAACCCTGCTGTATAACTTCAAATCTACACTAATCAAGCCAAATTAGTTTTTACCAGTTTAATCTGAAGAAAAAAGAAACATAAAAAAAAAAGAAAAACAGAGGATGAGTTATCTAGTAACCTGAAATTAAGTATTTCTCTGGTTCCCATTACTAGAGACAACTATTTCTGTGACTGATTCCAAAAAGGGTAACTTCAGTAAAGACTGGAGAAAACACCACACAAAATCATATACCAGTGCTGAAACTGGATAGAACTGAAGAAATTAAGAAACAACAATACTTTCCACTATTGATAAATCAGACACAGCAGATGTCTTCCACATTTTATCCCTTGGAATGGTGTAAGAGTTGTAAAAGCATTTAAAAAAGTAATACATGAGCTATGGCTGGCTTAGAACCTTTAGTTCTGCCACCCCACCCTGCCCCACCACCCAAAAAAACCTCCCAAAACACAAACAAACACCTGAATAAAAGAGAATAAATGAAAGCTGCTGTGCTATTCTTCTAAATTTGGTGAGTTCTGCCTTGGCACATCATACTGCCATCCAACTTGCCATCCATCATAGGTAGGCATGCACACATATGTGCACAAAGACTTTATCGCAAAGGTTAAATTAAGCCCAAGTGATGGATGAATTATATGTTACTAAGTTTTAAATAATGGTTACTTACAACTCTGAGGAATGTAGAGCCATTTTCTTGTCCTGGAAAATATCTTTTTTTTCAAAATCAAAGAGTTAAGATTCTTGATTTTCATAGTTTCCTTCAGCTTCACAAAAAAAGTATTTTCAAGGAGATTAAGTAAGGGTGGAGATCCTAATCTGAACAGATGGCTCATGAGAGTTTCTTCTATCCTGAGCCAAGCTCTTCTGTTCTAATATTTTTAATAGATATATAAGAATAGTCACAGAAATTCAGGGACCAGCAGCTATTTGCCAATATCCTCACAGAGAACTGATAAGCCCTGTCTTAATATCCCAGTTTTGTCAAAGCCTGGGCAATGAATGACAAGGAGGACTTGCCCCTTGTGACATCAAGCCCAACAAGAAGACTAACATCAAAAGCAGCCAGTAGGAAGTACTTGAATAGAAGGTTGTGTAAAGACATGAATTTTGTATCATTAAACAAATTGTAAGTTCAGTTCTGGGGGCACCCATCCAGCCCATCCACTGAGAAAGTGCATCATGGTTTCTCTTAGGGATATTTCCTTAAGATACACCAGCCTTACATTTCTCAGTTTCAGCAGGTAATAGCTAGAATTATATTCAGAAAGACAGGGAATCCAGATCCTAACGCCACAAGAGAGAGGACAGAAGTTATCATAGATCTACCTAATTCCTGTGTGAATGTTCTACCTCTGCCTGGTATCCACACAGGACCGCTGAGGTAACCGATAGCAGTTCTGGGCATTCACACCAGCAGAACTGCTGACACTGCAGAAACTTCAGAGGTAAAAATTCAGACCACCCATAGTTTTTCAAGTGTTTACAGATTCAGCCAGTCATATTCTGAAAAGCCTCTTGAACTTGAGAGGCACACACATGCCTGAAGTTTCACTTTCAGCTGCATAACCCTTACAGTCCAGCCACTAACACCTCTAAGAAGTAACCAACTGGTAAATCTGTCATATCTAGAAGACAACTGGTTAGCTCATAGATGCAGAAACACTCTCTAATACCTCCAGATTTCAGAAGGACAAAAGCCTACTGGCAAGAGGGTTACAAAATTAGTTTAGTGATTTCTAGGAACATCTTCCAATTGACAAAAGTACTGCAGAGTTTTTCTGCCACGATAAGAGAAATAAAGGGATAATCTGCTGAACATATTTTATCTCATTAGTGAGTCAACTTAATGAGAAAAGGGACTGAGAAGACATTCCTTCCAATACAATCAGCTTTAACAGCATGATTTTTAATAAACAAGGTGGCAATATCAAATCCCTGACATATTCAGCCTCAAGCAGCAGAAAGTATCAAGAAACAAAGATGACCAAAACGCAGAGCCTCAAATTGAAAAGAAAAGCTAAGGTTTTTTGGGAAAAGAAGTAAATTAATCAAGTGTCCTAAACTGAGGAAGACTTGAGAAGAGAGGAGAAAGTATTCAAACAAAACTGGGACTTGTCACTGCATGGGAAATCGGACAGTAGATATTCACAGGAAAATATGAGACTAGAGCTTTCCTCAGTCGTAAAAATCTTTTCTACTTTAGTACAACCTTTTTAAAGTGTGATGACTAGAAACTCATGGTGCTTTAAATTTAGAAAAATCACAGATTTGTATAATACAATACCTTACTTTCCATTGCTTTGCTAGGAACACCTAAAGACACTGTTTCATCTTCTGACTGTCAAGGGGCACTGAACACTTTTCAGAGAAATGAGCAACAACTTATGAACTCCTTTCCTCAGTGTGGATTTACAGCCCCTTACTGCATTAGCAGTATTATAGATGAGAGTATTTTCCCCAGTATGTTATGATACTTATACCCGCAGTGACTTTGATCTGCAGCTTACCAATACCTACTTCCACAACCCTCTGTGAAACAGTTATCCAGGTTATATCCCCACATTGTGACTCCTCCCTCAGACATACCTGTAAATGGTCTGACAAAGAATACAGGAATTATCTTTGGAAACCTCAGTTGCAAGTTTCTCACAAGACACATACTCCTATCTTTTGGTTCCTTCTTTTGTTTTCCTGAGGCAGTCTTGCCTGTTATTATCTTAAATTTTAATACACTTAGATGTCCTTAGATAAAGATCTTGCTTAAAACGTCTTAAATTTCAAAATATTTCATTGCCTTCTTCATATGCTCATTGACTGTTGAGAATTCAGTGTCTTGAAACATATCTTCTTTCTACAAAAGCTACAGGGACTTTTCTCAGGAAATCACTTATTTAGATCAGGCACTGACATTTATTCTGGTGTTGTGGATGTTTCATTTGTCTTCACAAGAGAGCACAATCCCATAGCTGGCTAATTTACAAGTCTGAGAAGTCTCAGTTGCAAACATTCAACAGAAACTTGCTTTAATCTGACAACTTAATTCTCTTACAAATTCATTTGCAGAAAGCCCACATATTTTATTCCACTTCAGAGCTCCAAAAATTTGCCTTTTGCAACTTCTGCAAACCACTTTGGTTTAACTGACATTAGGAAGACTCTTTACAGCAACATAGAGGAGAATGCAGCACAACATAAACATAGAGGAATATTAACTGTATGTCACATAAATAAAATGGTAAAGATAATTAAACTAGACCAGGATGGAAGGGTGGGTAATGACAATAGTGAGCTCAACCACACTGGAACCTGAACACAAAAGGGGAAGAACACAACAGACAAACTCAGAATTAAGAGCTTAACCTGGTAAGGAGAGGGACTACATGAAAATCCTGATGATGAGAGGTGACTTGAAAAGGCAACACATAAACACAAAGGAATAAATACTGGTACTAATAAGTGTAGCAGCTGGAAAGCTAGACCAAAGATCCAGACCAGCAGAGAGAGAGGCTGAAGTGGGGGGACAGAAGTGAGATGATATCGCAAGTCAGTTTAAGGAAGTAAAAAGAGTAAAGGCGTTCTTCTCGATAAAATAGACTGAAAGCCAACAATAAAAATTCAGCATTATTTTATTTTCAAAATTTGCCACAGATACAAAGCATGGGATTGCGCCCCTCTGTGGAATAATTACAACATAGCAACATTCTACCTGTTACTGTAAGAGATGTTAAGTGACTCCACATCATAAAGATTCTTCGCAGAGGTATGCCTATCCCAAAAATCCAAGTCTAATTTTCTTTGCGGTCTTGTTGTTTGTTTTGTTGTTGTTTTTTCTTTTTCCTTTTTTAAGAAACCCTGAGGAAAAGTTGCCAGTGTAACATTCAGTAGGTTCTTCCACCTCTGCAGAGCACGATACAGAAAAACACACTTCTGACAGAACGGGTTTCATACTCATATTTTTTTTTTTTTTGCATGCAGAGAATCGCTTATTCTCTGAATTAGCGGAAAGCAAAGCACCTGCTGCCAGGTGGGAGCCCAGGGCGGGCGGAGGGGAGCGCGGAATGAGCGGGCCGGGGAGAAGCGGAGGGATGAGCGGGATGCGCAGCGGGGCCGGAGCTCGGCGGATGCTCCGCCAGCGCCACCTGCCGGCCCCGCGCCCAGCTCGGCCGTGCGGGCACAGCAGCGACCCAACGCCGGCCTTAGTGCCGCCCGTCAGACCCGCCGTGCGCACACCAACTATCCACCGCGACTCTGCAGCCGGAGGGAGGGAGCTGGACAGAGCAATCCACTGTGCTGACCCTCCGCCACGCACAGTCAGCAGCGGAGAGCTCTCACTGCAAGGGAATACTGGTGACTGGGAACATTTTCAACACAGGATACTTCAGAAGTTGCAAAAGCAGCTAATACAGCAAAGCATCCTCCTCGTACAGAGAACGTCATCAAGTGTGAAACTCCTAAATTTAACACAGAACTTACATGATTCCTTTCATCCAAGGAAGACGTCCAAACAGCAAAACCAAAGACTTTGCACTGTCATAGTAAAAAGTAGTTTGACACAAACTATTCAATACCAGGAATATTATAGTCTTGTTCCTGCTCTAAAGTATGAAAATACAGAAAAAAAAAAATAAAAATCCATGCAGAAGAAAAGGCAGGAAAGAAGTAACACAAACTCAGTACAGAAACAAGCTACAGAATTATCAAAATCTGGTTTCTATTCATGAGAGTCAAATGGGAGAGCTGTTTCTATAAACTAGTAAAACTTAGAAAACAGAAACTGAAGTTTTAAAAGAGGAGCTAACTTTGAAATGATATGGAAGCAAGTATTTAAGCCAAGGCACTTCAAACAGCTGTAGATAAAAAGAATAACAATGACAGAAAGAATTATTTTGGATAAATAGATTTTTTAGAGCTCTAGATAAGCCCAGACATGTTCATATTCAGCATATGGTAAAAATGATCACTCAAATCACCAGACAGATGAGATCTCAGCTTTGTCAATACTTCTGTAGAGTCGTATCTTTGTAACTCCTTACACAGATTCAATAGAAGTGGCTGAGACACATCAATTCACTTCCTGAGCATGCGGCAACATTATTATTAGGAAAATTTTTTTTAATTGTTAAGTAGTCAAAGAAACTAAGTTGTGTACCTTTATAATTTTCATAATATAATCAAATAATCCTGTTGGTATTTTTTGCTAAAGAGA
Organism: Grallaria varia; assembly: GCA_013396735.1. Lineage (NCBI taxonomy): Eukaryota > Metazoa > Chordata > Aves > Passeriformes > Formicariidae > Grallaria > Grallaria varia. The sequence goes on from VWZG01011221.1 coordinate 428,838, forward strand.
GAATCCAGAATATTGGTCCTATTTTCCTTTTTCTTATTTTCCTTGTATTGCAGGTAGAATACAAACAGCTTTACTTAAAAGAAAATCACTTTCCCTTTTCCAATACATGGTACAGGGTTCTTCAGTGTTTCCCCACATTTCATATTCTAGTTTTATACACTACAAAATTATCTATATGCTTATAAGTGTCAGTTATGACCTGGCAGTCTACTCAAGTGGCTGTATTACTTCCAAACACAACCTGCACAGCAAGAGGCACAACAACATAGCAGGAGTCCTGAATCTCCTCCACACCTGAACTAATAAACCATGATACGCCCCAGCTGGCACCCAGTATCAACAGCTCAAGTGTCTGAACCAACAAAAACCAATCCAGCACCCAAGTAAGTAATGCACATTCAGTTGTGACTGTCCTTTCCTTTTCTTCATGTTGGTTTCCTACAGATTTAACATTACTTAGTATTGGAATTACTACCACCCATTTATGAGAACAAATCAGGTCTCTAGTACTTCCTATGGTTTATCAGAAAACATAACATTGTTACATCTTCAAGACAGCTTTGGACTTCAATCACTCCAAAGTGATTTATTACTGTAGATGCTAACAATCAAAAAGCTGTAATAAGTTTGCTGGATATGAAAATACAAAATTGTGAAACATGCCATACAACAAATCTAAATAAAGAGAAGCTAGAATGAAAAACATGACAGCAGAGGGAATTCCCAATGATTCTTAATTATTGTACTTAGCTGATCATGTAAACATTTGCAACACTAGTCGTGTGAACCCACAATGGAAAGATGGGTTCCGTTACTTTATCTTTGACTTCACAGGTACATTACACTCACAGAGGAAATGCAAAACCCAGAAATCAGATCCACTCTCTAGAGGAGGGTGTTTTCTAATCATGTGCTTGTTTATCTCTGAAGTCTGGTATTCCAGAAACAGTCTCCCAGTTGGAGGCTACTCCAGTCCACCATTTGCCCTTTTCATCTGTCTTCAATCTTCAGCCTCATCATGCCCAGTTCACCCCTGTCCCTTTACCTTCTGGGCTGTGTTCAGATCTTAACCTCACTTCAACTTTCCTTTCCTAATACAACCCATTCAGTCATCCTTCCCAACCAATCCTAATTCTATTCTCAACACTTCCACCATTTCCAGATCACCCCAGACACTCATACAGGTCATCTCCTATTCCGTGACTTTTAGTGCAGGGCACACTTGCACAATTTGCTCTCCAAGTTCATTCCCCTGGACCCTGAAAAGTCTCTAGACCTTCTGGTAACTTGTTTAATCAGTCAGCCTTCCCTCTTTACCTCAGCTGTTCTTTTCAGCTAATCTCAATTATTTCTTACCCAAGTCAACCCTCGGCCCAACTCTTCATCACATACTCACACAAGAGCACACATGTCCTGTGTTCACTGGCAACACAGGGACCATTTGTTCTCAGTTGCAATACATAGACAGCTCTGTTGGATCGAAGCTTGTATCAGAAATGGAGAAACTCATGCTTCATTTCTGCATTCCTTAACTGCAGCACATGCCAGAGCCTCAGGTATGCTTGCTGGAAACCTTCAGAGACTTTTATCAGTAAGGGCAGTTTCTGCAGAACTTAGTTCAGATTAACAAGGGGAAAAAAAATCCAACTTCTAGCTTGGCCAAGGTGAAGATGAAAATAACATCAAGAGATAAAAACACAGCTAGTTACCTGTGAAAGAATTCCAGTATAGTTCTCTTTGGTTTATATAAAAAGCACTCATTCAAAGATGGTGCATTAAATAGCAATGAATGTCACTTAGAAGTTTTCAAAATTTAGCAGAAGAGAGTAAGATTGTGGAAATATTAGCTTACAACTTGGTAGGTGTTCAAAAGCCATGTTATTCTTATAATTTATAATGATCACTATTTTGATCCCAGAAGTGCATACTGTTACCAGAATAATGCCTACCTTTCATAGATTGTCTTTAAAGTCAGCTGATCTGGAACACCTTCAGTCTCTTCAAGATGCAGGATGAGCCATGATGTTCTATATGGCCACTGCTCGGTGAGATTGATCCAACTAGCCAGTCTATCCCAATTGAATGTGATCTGATTAGCTCTCAATAAACGACCTAATAGAACAGAAAACGAGGGAAGAATACACAGGGCATTTTTTCCATTTTGAAAGGTATCTCTTTTTTCCTATAAGTAACAGCTATGTAGGTACTTTAATCTGACCTGTGAACTTTCTGCTATTACATTTTTAGCTCAGTAAATTCAAAATAATCTCAGGTAGCATCTAAAAATATAATTTTACAACCTAATAAAAAATTCTTGCAAGTACTGATTAGAATATGAGACTCTCCAAAACTGTTAAATTCAGCCCCACATAAAACAGTAATTACCATCATCCTGTTACAGGTGAATCAGCCCAACTCAATAAAGAATTTCACACAGCATTAATTTATCAATCTAAACACAGAAATTCATGCTAATACTGTGATAGACATTCTATGCACTGGCATAAGAAATGTGGTCAAAATAAGTTAAGCATACAACTGTCAACTTCAATAGTCAATACAGTAAAATTCAGAACTATAAAAAAAGACTGTTTTAAATTAATAAGGTAAGGTATAAATTACAAATAAAGTTATTTAAAGAAAAAAAAAAAACAGAAAAAGTTAATGCTACAGTTTATGCATTTTAAGTTTTAGCAAATTTTCTAGAATTGCTTTATCAATACTGGAAATGGCTTATAACTTACAGCCTGAAGGCTCTGTCCATGAAGCTGTTCATGAAATCATCCTGTATAGCCACAGATTATACTGCACTAACTGTTCTTCCAAGGTTTTTTTTTTAGTTTAATTTTACAACTAACAGTTTGTAATTTTGTTATACTTTCATATCTGCACTATAATTTACCGAAAAAAGACATTTCATGCTACAAATTGCAATGACAAAACTAGGAGACTGTACACTTATTTAAAAGATTAGCTCAGAATTTTAGGTCTGTTGCAGATTTATGCTCTTAACTATGAACAGTGCAAAAAGTAACTCAATTTGTTTGTTCTGAACCCGTTAGCTGTAGGGCTACTCAGTGCCTTTTAGCATCTGTAATAGAAAACACAGTAAATAATCAGTCCCTGTTCACTTACTACATGAAACATGATTGTATTAGACCTCCACAAGTCCTTTTCCAGTTATTTACAGCTTCTAAACCTCAGTGATACCAACATCTTGATTGTATTTTGCTGAAGAAAAACAGGTCAGAAAACGCTTTCATCAGCCCCACACAATCATTTAGGGAAAAAGGACTCCAAATATCCATAGCAAAAATGAACAGGACACATACCTGGTTTTCCCTTGCAGCTTACATTTTCAGATTTAATCACCACAAGCTCTGTTCACACTACAGTGTTATGACATTGAAAAATGTATTTTTCTTACCCCACTTTGAAATTTAAAAATACAAATCTTTCTACAAATGTAGACTAGAATCATTTTGATCCCAACTGAAGTCAATGAAAGAGCAAATATTATATAAGTTCTTCATAGACACAGAATGGTCTATCATATTTTCTAGCACTCCAGAAGGGTTTCCTTCAGCAGGATTTTCAAAATCAACACATGGACTGACCTGACTGTAACTACAAGCAGCCAAAACACAATACTGTTCACTTACCTGTTACTGAAACAATATTTAGCAATCTTCTCATGGTCTGAGGGCTGATATCACTGAACCAATCCTCTGTAACCAACAGCTTGGTCAAGTCAAAAGACATTTGGCGAGTAATAGTACGCTGCATCTGGCGTCTGCGGTAAGTATCCTGATAATGATACAAAAAAGGAAGGAATACTGATTGGTATCAAGAAATTTTATGTATTTGAAATACTTTAGTTTTACTAGATATAAAGTTAGAGCCTTTGTGTCTCTGGGGCTGACATGAAATATCAAACGTATTTACCAGAACTTAATTCTGATTTAGCTGTGCAACAGCTGAACATGATTTCTACAGAAGCCAAGTGGTAACAGTTACACATTTTACTTCCACATCAGTTCTGAGAGGGCAAAATACAGTGACACAGAGAAATCTTTTGTAAAAAGGTTACTAATTTCAGCAGTGCCATCATCTTTTCCTACTGTCTCTAAATTAACTACATTTTAAAATTAAAGTGACTGTCAGGTTCCTCAGCTACAAAACTCCCCCAGTCTTTACCTGTGGCAGCTCAAAAACATCAGAATCCTCAGACTTTGTGTTGCTTTTCACAACTGCCTAGATACCTTTTATTCCACTACTTTCTGATTTTATGCAAAGATGGGAAATCAGAACAGAAAGCAGGAAGAAATGTGGTGGACATGATGCAGTACAGATCTAGTACTCAATATTTGAAATTCCACAATTACTGCCCCTTGTTGTAACATCCTGCAGTAAATAAAGTGATACCAGGCTTACACAAAAAATATCCAAAATATACATATGTACATAGATCACAACTACTACTAGATTTGTTCTATCATCTCAGCATTCACGGAGAGCTGAATTTAGTTTTTTGTGGAAAGGAACACTCGGGTGAGCAAGCAAACTTCTTCTTCTTTGACAGAGCATCAGTCTACTGATTTAAGAATATATTTTTCCTACATGAATCATTCATAGAACAGTTTGTCAAGACTTCCAAGTTAGTATTATTGATAATGTGAAATGAATAATCATAATAAAAGAAAACAAAACAGAAAAAAAAATAAACATTTTGCCAGTGTCTCTATGTAGTCCAAAAATCTTTCTCACCCGTCTATTGAGAGCAGTTTTGCTACCAAGCTTGGTCATGTCTCCAAGACTGTTCTGAGAAACTCTCCTGTCAACCTCTTCATGCAATCCTATGGAAAGGAAAACAAAGGAGGTCATTTTCTCCATTCATATACATTTGACTGATCTATAAAAATAACCAAAATAATCTGTCAAATATTTAAATGGTTGTTCCAAACTCCAGACTTTTGGATCATTGCTTTTTTTAACTCCTACAGCATCCTCCTGCATAACCTTACCTGCATTATCTGTGTAAGGAATGTCCCCGTTGGTTGTCGAAGCTACCATCAGTTTTTTTGCATTACTAAGCCCTCGGCTATTTAGAAAAACGGGCAAATGAACTATGTTTCGCATGTAATCATGTCCATTTATGTTTGAATCACGGAGAACACTGTTGAGATTCTGGTTAATAGCCTTTATAATAATGTGTGGGTCACTTGCAAAAATAGCAATAAATGGGCCTTTGGAAAACAAGACTCGCACCTGTAAAAAAGTAGATATTACACCTTGTTAATAAATAATTAACTGTAACTGTGGATCATTTGAACATCTGACTCCGTATTTTATATTCATTCTGTTCAAGTTATAAACCTGAGGGGCTAAGAGATGTATAGAGATATCACCTTCCTCAATACGAGATAACTAATGTTAGGAATTTATCCACAATTAGAAATAAGCCTACTTGACAATTTAGCAGGAAGTATGGTAGAAGTCACCACCAAGGAGGCATCATGCAGTAATGTCGCAGCCCCCGCAAATATTTAGCATCTTTTTCATCTAAAGGACTTGAAGAGTAAATAAGAAAACCCCCTCAAACACTCTGAGTTTGTTTCAATGGGATAATTATTTTCAATAATTTACATCTGATTATTGCAAAACTTTTCAAAAATTCTAACATGTGATTTACCAACTTTTAAAACCCATCGCTCTTAGCATTACAGTTATGCCAATGTACACAAAAACCCACTACAACATAGCCTTCTTTCTACAAAAAAACACACAATAACTGCATGTATCCAAGCTCATCTATATAATAAATCATCCATATGATCCAGAGATTATCTTTATAATATGATCCAACTCACAGTATCAAGCATCTGTAAAACTTTGTCCTGTTCACAAGCATCCAAGCCATCAATAATTACAACAAGCCTTGTCTGGTTCTGAGTGAAGCTGTCAATGGTTTTTGCCATTTTGGCCATCAGTTCCACTTCACATTTCAAAACCTATAGAAATGAAAAGCAAAGAAGAAAAAGACATCTCTATAGTACTTAAAACTCATAAGAATACATGTAACTCTTTTTGCAGATTGCTGCCTGTCCAAAAAATGTTTCAGTGAGATTACAAGAACAAACTTACAAATACTCAAAGTAAAAAGTCCTAAAATGTCACTTCCAACATTTTAATTTCCTAGTTGAACAAAAATATACAGCAGAAACACATATTCCACTTCGAAGTAACAAACTATCCTTATTTAAATTCCATTATAATGTTATTTAAGAAACTAATATTTATGCACTGTAACATGTATTTCAAAAGTAAATAAGAGTATTTGTAGCTTCAGCTAGTCCTCAAAAATTGCTTGGCATAAAAATGTACACTAAAATTTTCTATCTGCCTTCCAGCCAAGCACATTATGCTATTACTCTAATGCTCAGTCATTCCTATTCAAGATATGCAATCGGAAGATTTGTTAAGCTTTTCAACATCGTTGCACATTTAACAACCACCCTTAACATAGAAACAAAGGTGGAATTTGCCTGCCGTAATTTCAGCAATTAACAGGTAGACATTAAAATCCGATCTATTCATCACCAGATTCATCTTGAATGTGCACATTAAGATGACATAAAAAAGATGAACAACTCTCCAGAAATACACACTTCTCTCCTTTAATGGCAAAGGATGAACTTAACTCCTAAAAGGCTGAAGTTGTGTCAGATAAATACCACTCAAAAACCCAACTGTTACAAAACAGAGTACCAAGACACAGATAAGGTCTTCTGTGCTGCAAAAACATGGCCCAAGGCATGCTGGCATCAGCAGGATTCACCTTTCTCAAAACAGGACAGCCTTTGCCCAGGAACCAGTAGGGCGCATTCAAAGACATTTAAACAAGACATGACAGTGGTGAGGGATAATGTCAGGCTTGCCCATGACAACCTGTGGGATGACATGCCAAGGTTAGAGGGATGCAGGGCTAGCAAGGGCCCTCAGCTGCTGGCTCTGAGATGTGCTGGAGCACTGGAGCTCTCTTGAAGTCTCATGGAGACCAGCCAGGGGCTCCTGAGGTAATGGATGCCAACAGGGAAACACCAGTGAAGGGGTCTTCCTCTAAGGTGACATGGCCTAGCTGAGGTGCCTCTACACCAGTGCACACACCATGGGCAACAAACAGGAGGAGCTGGAAGCCACCATGCTGCTAGAAAGCTATGACCCAGTTGCCATTCTGGAAACTTAGTGGGACGAATCCTGTGACTGGAGTGCAACTATTGATGGCTGCAGGCTGTTCAGGAGGGACAGGGGAGGAAGGAGGGGAGGAGAGGTTGCCTTCTACATCAAGAGATGGCTATATCACGAAGAGATGCCTCTGAGAATAAGCCATGAAATCCCTGAGAGTCACTGTAAAAATCAAGGACCAGACAAATAAATGACACTTCGTGGTTTGTGTCTACAACAGGCTGCCTCACTGAAGGGAGCCTATTGGGGCTTTCATGCCCCAGTTACAGGAGGCATCGCACTCACAGGGTCTCATCCTCCTGGGAAACTTCAACCCCTCTGACATCTGGAAAAGTACCATCATGAGCTGTAGGCAATGCAGAAGATTCCTGGAATGCATGAAGGACAACTTATTCAGCCAGCTAACAGAGGAGAGGCAATACTGGACCTGATAATCACAAACATAGGTGAGCTAATTGGGGATGTCAAGGCTGGAGGCAGGCAGCCTGGACTGCGGTGATCATGTTGATGGAGTTTGCAGTCCTGAGGAGTATGTGTAAGGTAAGGAGTAAAGTCAGGATAGTGAACTTTAGGAAGTCAAATTTTCAGCTCTTCAAGGAGATAGTCAATAAGACCTCCAGGAAACTGCCCTCAGGGATAACAGAGCAGAACAGAGCTGGCAGATCTTTAAGCAAGTCCTTCATAGAGCACAAAAGCTTGCAATCCCCAGGCACAAGAAAATGGATAAGGAAGGCAAAAGACTAGCAAAGCTGAGTAGAAGCCTTCTGGGCAAACTAAAGGGCCAGAAGCAAATGCACAGGCAGTGGAAGCACTGGGGAAGAGCAAAGGGACACAGTGTGGCTGTGATCTGGATGGGATGAGGATGGCCAAGGCACAGCTGGAGCTGAACTTGTCAAGAGATGCAAAGAATAACAAAGGGTAGTGGTCAATGACTCGGTGTCTCAATGGACATCAGTGACAAGTGGTGTCCCTCAGTGGGCCTGTACTGGGACCAGTGTTATTCAGTATCTTCGTTAATGGCATGGATGAAGGGATCAAGTGCACCCTCAGCAAGTATGCAGATGACACCAAGCTGAGTGGTGCAGTTGACACAGCTGAGGGACAGGATGCCAACAGAAAGGACCAGAACAAGATCGAGAAGCAGGCCTGTGGGAAACTCACTGAGGTTCAAGAAGGCCAAGTGCAAGGTCCTGCACCTGGGTATTGAACCCTCAGTATCAATACGGGCTGGGGGGTGAATGGATCAATAACAGCCCTAATGACAAAGATTTTGGGGTGCTGGTGGATGAGGCTAGACATGACTTCGCAGTGTGTATTTGCAGGCCAAGAAGCCAATTGTATCCTGGGCTGCATCAAGAGCAGTGTGGCCAGCAGGTCCAGGATGGTGATTCTGCCCCTCTACTCCACTCTGGTGAGACCCCACCTGGAGTTCTTCATTCGCTCTGGGGTCTCCAGCACAGGAAGGACATCAGTGTATTGGAGTGAGGTCAGAGAATGTCACAAAGATGATTAGAGGGCTGGAGTGCCTCTCCTATGAGAAAAGTCTGAGAGAATTGGGACTGTTCAGCCCGGAGAAGACTGTGGAGAACTGTATTGTGGCCTTCCAGCACCTAACGAGGGCCTATGAGAAAGATGAGGAGAAACATTTTACCAAGGCCTGTTGCGAGAGGACAGTGGGTAATGCTTTTAAAAACTGAAGGAGGGTCGATTTAAATTAGATATAAGAAAGGTTTTTTATAATGAGGGTGGTAAAACATTGACACAGGCACCAAAGAAGTTATGGATGCTCCATTTTTAATAACATTCAAGATCAAGTTGGATGGGGCTCTAAGCAACCTGATCTCGCTGAAGATGACCCTGCTTATTGGAGAGAGACTGGATTAGCTGACACTTAAAAGGACCCTTTCAACTCCAACTACTCTATGATTCTATGAAAAATATTTGCACAACATACTGTAATACAATATATTAGCTGTAATCTACAGAGTTAACCATCATGATGCTAAATTTTACATTTAAACAGGAGCATATTGAATATTTGATGACAGCATGATGGGTACAATTTTTACAAGTTTATAGATACAACCCAGCAAAACAACAGCATTTTCTGTAATTTTTTCATTAAATATGTGGACTGTTTTGGAATGTCCTTTCAGTGCTATAATTCCTTTCTTAGTAAAGAAGTCTTGCAGACAGAAAGACTCGGTTTTTCACCTGTAGAAGATTCACTAAGTTATTTTTCCTAATCTTATGATCTGAAGTAAGCTCTTACTAAATACTGATAATTTAGAACAATTTTTTTTCTAGTACCTTCCTTTCAGCAAAAATAAAATCAGAAAACTGAAAATTTAATCCAAATTTAACATGCCTGGTTGAGCAGACAGATTTCATACACTAAGCACAATTACCACTGGCACAGAAGTGTTCCCTTCAGTAAAAACTCACCAACTCTCCTGCTGTTGTGAGACTTGGCCTGATTAAATACATGGTACCCCATCATAAGAACACTCCATGTTTTGGGGTTTGTTTCAATCCTTTTAATGGACAACCTATATAAATGCTTACCTTCATGAACCCCTCACTTTTCAACTTGTGAAGCTTGGATGCAGCATTGTGCAGACGTTTTCTCTGAGAATTCAAAACTGAATCCATCACTTGCCACCACGTGCGGCAATTCAAGAAAAAGGCCAAACCAACAATGCAGGTAACTGTTATGAGAATAACATTCACTGTCATGTTGTCTGATTCCACATTAAAAATCGCCAGCAGGGCAATCGCAGAAACAACACAAGACAAGATGAACAGGAAAATCACAAAGGATGGGAGGCAGCAAGTTTTCTTCCATTTCTTTTTGCCTAGGAAACAAGTATTTGCTGTTAGAATGAACATACAATGTAATGACAGTTGAGTACAAAATCTATTAACTTGCACACTTCTTATAAAACGCTAACTTGCAAAAGCTTACTGTAGTGTTACCATCCAGTCACAAACCTATGGAAAAACTATCAATTTGCCAAAATTTTTGGAGATTGTGAAGCAGAGATACTCCTTTAATCTTCACTTTCCATTGTTTCAGGAAATCCATGTTGGATGGAAATCACAATTATTAAATAGATTTCCTATCAGTGCTATCAATTCTTTTGTGGCATCTCTATAAAGTGTATTTATGTAAATAAAACCTAGGAAAACAGTATGGTAACTACTCAGTTTTAAACTGGAACCTGGTACTTACATAGTCTAACAGCAATGGTGCCATTGGAGAACTAAACCAAAATTGCGACCTGCTGCCTGGGACCATCCTTTCTTGCAAGCTAAAACATACACAAATGGGAGGACTGCACTATGTATGCTTTGGACACATCACAAAGGCCTCAGAAGAGAACACAGACCTCCTAACTTCAAGTGCACTGATAAGGAAGAGACAAAGAAATACTGCGGTTGGAGCTTAGCTCAGCTAAACCAGTGATCAAAGAAAGCGCACTTTCCAAAGCAGCAGCCTCTGCCTGTACACAACCAGTGGTGTACACATCTGGAAGATTGCTATCTTCTGTACACATTTGTTGACAACAACAAGCAAAGTACAGAACGATCCTAAGCAAAATGATGACAGCTAAAAACCAGTATTTGAATCGGAATGGAAAACTCAAATTCTAAATGTTACATGGAAAGAATACCCATATATGATATTCTGCACTGGGGTATGAGCTGTAAAGGTCTTTCACATCACTGACATATGTGACACAGAGGATTGTGCTGCAGGACAAGGGAACAGAAATGTATAATGACAGGAGTGAGGGCCAAGAAATGGAGAAGCTCAGTTATAACTACATTCAGTTCTAGACATACTGAAGTAGGAATGAAAGAGAAAAAGATAGAAATAGAAGGAGATAGAACTGGATTAGAGACACACTTAGGAACCATCAGCAATGAAATGGCAATTGAACAGGCTTGTCTGCAAGTTTACAGATGTAACAAAAATTGAAGACACAGAAGGCTAAAAATAAGCCTACACTGAATTTCTGTGAACATCTAGAGACAATAAACATATGACCCTACACTTGCAAATAACTAGAGAAAAGTAGATGATGTGCAAAATCATGGAATAGATAAAATCAATTTAAAAAATCAATTAGATAATTAGGAAGAACATGAGAAGGTAACAGACCCAAGAAATACAAAAGAAATATAAGATTACAAATGAAAGGGAAAAGATGATTACTATGAATAATCCCAAGAAGCCAGCACTACAGTGTCATTCCCAAGACAACTCTGGGAGAAATCCCAGCATCACAAAAGTTGATTTGCTGAGGTCAAGGAGAACTGCAGAATGCCTAGCAAGGACAAAAGGGTGAAAAACTGCACACATCCCTTTCATAAAGAACATTTAGTGAATTTTAGAAAGAACTATGATGAATAAGTTGTGTTTGGCATACAGCTGAACATAGAAAACATAGCATGTGTTTTTCCACCCTACCCAAGACAGAAGAGTCTAAACCTTTCACTTTCTGAGAGGGGACAGCATCTAACAGCATCCTCAACTTGTGGGCAAGGTCAGAATGAAATGAGAAGTAACTGACTGAAACTGAACTCAAAGTTACAAAGAAGTCCTGAATTAATTGAAAGTTACCATCAACAACTCTTTCTTTCCAATATTACTCTGCCTAATTTTTTTCCAGAAATCTACATATGGGACAGAAGAAAAAAGTTTGTTCCATTTGGATCAAGTAGGAATATTTAATCCTATCTTACCAACACTGATCACAGCAATTCATGTCTTTGGACAAAGATATTCCACACATTTACTATTTCCAAGGATAAGTAGTGGTCACTCTAAATTAAAATCTAATAAACTAAACAAACTTATCTTAGTAATATACAAAAGCATACTTTTCTCTTTACCTGACTCAGACACAATGACTTAATTGCTATGGAAATATGCTGCATCTCTAAGATTATAATGTAAATATATATTTCCATTGGCATTTCTGAAAAGTATACTTCATAGAAGACATCCCTTTATTATATCAATAAAATCAAGATTAGCAAAGAAAATGGGGCACTTTTCTCTCCAAAACAATATAAAGAGTTTCCCCTTCTGTATGAATTTCTGCATGGCTACAACAATTTTTAAAAAGAGCTTATAATGCAAAAAACAGAACCCCTGGTAACAGTGCACTGAAATGGAACAATTGGAAATGTCATTCAGGTAAAAAAACCACCTTGTGTATCTTCTGTCTTGAAAACTCGAAATAGCCTTGTTGCTAAGAAACCAAATTCCCTTTCACATGCATCAGAGAGGGTAGCAATCATCTCAGCCAATGAAGTTTCTCCACCTACACTGGACAGTCTATTGTAGTCTGTAAACAAAAATCTGAAAGAGAAAACACATGAATTTTGTATATTTTAGAAAGCTTTAAATATTTTCTGGCAATCAAAAAAAAAATAAATCTTGCTGCACCTCTGCAGCCAGAAGTTTTCTGCAAGTGGCACTAAATGTAAAATACTTGAATATTTAATTTTTTAAAGCTCTACATGGAATCGAAATATTTTTTCTCCATTTATCAACCCCTTCTTTGTCCCACTTCCTATTCTAAAACTTGATTTCTTAAGGTGATAAAAATGATCACATTGCTAATGGCACCTCAGATGAGAGTAAAACAAAAATATCTTCATGATGCCAAAATATAATATTGATCAAGTATTTTTAAAGTTGCACTTTCATCTATTTTTGAATATTTTTAGAGGATTAAAAAAAATACAGAAGCACAAGATCACATAAAAGCACCATGAGGCTACAACAGAAGTCTCTAAATAACAGAAGTAAATGAAATGATGAAACACATGGCATCAATTTTCTTGCTTTCAGGTAAACTAAAAGCTTTGAGCAGTCTGATGCTCTACTTACAAGAAAACAAAAAGACACTCCTCTGCTCCCCCAAAATAAAAAAGATTTTAACAGAAGCCATCAGTGAAACAAGCATTAAACGTTATACACAATGAGCTATACCAGAAGATTCTTATTTTGTATGGTTCAAGCTTTTATTAATACAATAGTCAAAACCCCAAACTCTAAAAAGTACTAACTTTCACTGACATTGGCATAGTTTTTCTTGAAAACACTACTTTCTTCTTCACACTGAAAAGTTTAACTTCATGATCTTCTAGGACTACTGTTTTTCAAACAGGACTCTCAACGTGCACATTATTACACACATATTGAAAAGTATCAGACTGAACCTGAATGACTCATTCATGAGTAAAGAAATGAAGTAACTAACCTGACAGGTAAAGCTTTAGTGGTTTGCTCTGGTAATTCTGGTGGATTCACAAACATGAGTTTGAGAAGCAACTCTAAATATCCAACATGTCTTGCCAACCTTGTACTTAACACCCAGGCCCAGTTCCATCTCTCCCCTTCTCTTCGGCCACCGAAGTAAATTACAGCTAAATTATTAAAAATTAAAAAGATGTCATGACTTCATTTTAGTCACTATTCACAGCTGAAAGAACCAATGAAGTTTGAACAGGTAAGGCAGAATGGAGTTCTATAAAAAAAGTTAATGAACTTTTAGCACTTATGGCTAAAAATGAGAATGGTAAGAGAAACACAATGAAATTAATATACAAAATTCTTTGTTTTCCAGAATGCCCTCTCACACATTACATGCAAAACACAAGGAAAGGGTCCAAAGGGGTCTCATTTTCTACAAAACCATTTGGTAATTTTTTCTGAATCACAAAGCTTATCTACAAAACAATATTTAATTACAAAAATGGTTAAAAACCTTCACAAACTTCATATAAAGTAAGACTTACTAAAGAAAATGTAGAGAACTGCTAATAAGCTGAGTGACACCGCTATTCCAAGCTTTGCATCCACTGTGAAAGCAAGCAATAAACCCAAACCTCCACACAGCAAAAGTGTGAGGAATACAATAAGCCAGGAGAACTGAAACAGAGGTTCAATCTGCTGTCCTGCAAAAGTCTTCATTTCATCTAAAACAAAAAGACAAAGACCAGTTAACATGTGAAATCACTCTAGAATGGGTCATGTTTGAAAAGAAACATTTTTTCAGTAGATTGTATAATGCATCCCTATTATTAGACAACATATGCTTGAATTCTTCTTCAAACATTAGTGCAAAACCGGAAGTTTTTATCTATGCAATGAATGAAAACATTTAAATACACTATACTTGCACCCTTTGCTGAAGATTTTCTGCTTTTAAAAGCGTATTAAGAGTCATGCCATTTTCTATCCTACTTCAAAAGTGTAAAACATATTTTAGGACATTGAGAAAAATAAATCCACCATATCTGTCGAAAAAACTCCACCCGACACCCAGAATCTCCATCATGGAAACATGGACTATGTTCCTCAAATAGTCAGATATAACAGTAAAATGTGAAGGCTTCAGCATTTATTTCTGTTCATGGATTCCTATTTACTAGAACAAGAATTCCTGAAGCAACTTATTTAGGTTCTATTGAATAAGAAACACCAGATCAAGAATAAAAACAAGAATGAGGAACAGGAAGGAAACACTGAAGAAGTGTTTTAAAAATATAAGAGCTCATCCACAATAAACATCAAAGTCAAAATCAATATGCTTTTTTTTTTATGACATGGGGCATAAGGCAACTAAAATGAATGCCAAGCCCCCCATTTTGGCCAATATAGAAGTTCAAAAAGCTTACAGGAAATAACAGGAAAGGGGGAGAAAACTAGATGCAAAGAAAATATGCTACAGAAAATAAAATATTAATGGCCCGAAATTGTTCTTGATGTTAAAAAAAAAAAAAAAAAGGACACATATAATGCACAATAAATAAATGATGCTGCACAAGAGGTCTGAACCTGATTTGACACACAAACAGGCCCAGCAAGGCATACTATGGCAGCCAGACTTTCAGCACTGCTTAAAGGGTAGATTCACTCACATGACAATTGACAGCAACACTTAAAGACAGCCTTGACACTGTATAAACAAACAAAGCAATCTATGGAAGAACTGACCACAGCAGAATTTAAATCCTTTCATCACAGAAACAGAGACCAGATACAACATTACATGGACCAACAACACTCGCGAAAACTTTTTTCGTGATGGTTTTTACAGATAGATTGGAACCCACAGAAATGGCTAAATCAACTTTTACCTTCCAGTTTCTTGAGCAGGAAAGATTTTCCACTTCCCCACTGTGCATATAAGCCTACACAGATAGGTGGCTGCATGGTTGGTTCACTCAGAATATCAGCCAGAGCACTGCTGTACAGATCATACCCCAGCATGTCACCATCAGATTCTGTGGGAGACAAGTGTCCTGCAATACAAATACTATATTACCCAACTTTGCTTTAAGAAAGCTCTTCAATATGACAATTTTCAGACAAAGTCATGGCAGGTTCACCCATGTTTGTATATACACTCCTCTCATATAACAGCTGTTGTTGTTCCTACAATCCTGTTCAAAGCAATTTTAAATCATTCACATTAAGTTATATAATTGTCACAACTATCAAAGCTTAGAAGATTCAAAATTCCAAATCACAGAAAGTTAAAGGAAGTAATTCCCACACAAACAAGATCCAAATAAAAACAAAGCGATCAACAGAAGTCGCACAGTATCCAATGTCAAGTCAAAAATAAAAGGTATATTTGACCTTTCTTAGGTTTTTAGAATAATGATTTTTTGCCTATTAATTATTTTTAAAGCTTTCCCATTAGTTGCAACATTAAAAAACCCTGTTACCAATTTTTAATACAGAATTGAATAAACCGGATCTCAACGTATGAGTAATTTAAAAAAAAAAAAAGCTTATACTTACTGGCACCAAATATCTGCGTTAAAATACTCTTCTGGTGGCTGCAGTCAATATTGTAAGGTGTTTCTCCCGTTTTGTTTGGTCTGTAAAGCAACCGACCATCCTTTGGATTTCTTAAGAGTAATTCAGCAAGCTTACGGCTTCTTCCACGAATGGCAATATGAAGTGGAGTATCTCCTTTCTGCAATTAAGTGAAAACTAGTAAGATCTAACATGAATTCCTAAGATTATTGACAGACTGTATGTTCCACGTTGTTTCATATGCATTATTTCCTTGAAATACATCTTAAGGCACTCAAAATCATCAATGCCTTACAGCAAGCACTTTTTCCTCTCAAAAAAGTATTACAAATGTTTCCAAAAAGATGTGAAGCAGTTCTTAGAACGACGAATCTAAGACACTATCTTCTTTTTTAAATGCTTATATTAAGGGTCATGAAAGCTGTAGTATTCTATTTTGAAACAAGTGTCTGCTAGGAAATTCAGAGACTTGTTTGGAACAAGAGATAATACTTGTTAAAGAGTTGTTTCAATGTCTGCTCAGACTTCTCAAAAAAAACTTTGCAGTAAAAGCTTTCTTATTACATCGAATCAACATTAATAATTATTTGTCCTAAACATAATACTAAGAGATCAAAAAAGTATCAAAGAAATGTTTCTATATTTCAAAGGTTTACAGTCAATGTAGGTATTGCATAAGAACACAGGAACAACCAGTTGTATTTGTCCTTGGCATTGCTTAGTTTAATGTCTGGTAGCCAAAATTAACATTAGTGACAAGTAACAACCATTCTTTATGCTCTTTTCCAAGAGCATTAAGAATTAGTTTATCTGTGAAATTTGTATTACTGGCTTGGATTTTTTTTATTTTCAAGTAAGAGCATCTTAATACAAAAAAACCCCAAACAAACAAACAAAAAAAACCAGAACAACAATACATTAATGGTGGAAACAAATTTACACGTAATTATTCTGAACTATTTCGTTATTAAGCATATGGGACACTAAGCATTTAAGTATTATGGTCTGTTCAATTATTAAGCATATGGGAAGCTTTCTCTCTTTCTGTGGCCTCGACAGCTCTCTACAAAAACCTGCTGCAAGACTAAAATTATTGAAAATACTAAAGTAAACAAGCAAATACTCTTTACCTTGTCTACAGCAGAGACTTTAGCTCCTTTATCCAGAAGAAGCTCTACTATTTCAATATTTCTCATCTTGGTTGCCTTTATAAGTGGTGTTTCTCCATCCTAAAATGGAAAAGCAGGCCTAGTATAAACACCTCTAGATACTAAAACCCAAGAAAAAACTAATCATCGTAAGAAATTAAATCCAAAACTTTTAAGATAATTTTAAGGTAACTTCTAACATGTTACTGTGCAAGCAACAACACGTCACCACCTACGTTTGGGAAAAAGTATCCCAGAGTCAGTATTCTAAATTGATTAGAATCAAATTACAAAATACATTTTTGTTAATAACACTGTCAAATAGAGAAGGATAAGATTCAGATATAATACAAGGTATTTGAAAAGACTTCAATGCTGTAAAAACTACTTCCTCTTTTTTTTTCTTATTGCTGCACATGAAATAGCCAGTGGCCTCAACTCATGCTTAGGCATGTGAGAAACCTCTTTCCCCAGTTTCCTGTAGCACCTGCTCTCTACTCCTTATTGCTGGTCATGTCAATGATGCTGAGGTAAAGAATCCACTTGTTCCCCGCTATCAAGGATTTATGGGGACATCAATATTGCTGAAAATCGATGTGTTAGAAAAAAGTTGTGGGTTGTTTTTTGGGGTTTTTTTTACAGCTTGCAAGGTACCAACACTTCACAAAAACTGAATTTGGTATAATCTTATCATCATTTATGAGCTGAGAAAAGGTGTTAAACAAAGCAACTCAATTAAAATTCTGTTACCTTGGTACATGTTTCGGTATCGGGGTTGCATTGTAATATATCCCTCACCATTGTAGCATTTCCTTTCTCAACTGCCCAATACAAGGCAGTTTTGTTATCCTGGGAAAAAAAAAAAAAGTATTAAATGCTAACAGTATTTTCATTCAGTTGGATTAATTTAAAAAACTGCACATGAAGTACTACAATATATTGAAAATAGTATATAATACAGCAAATTTTAGCACAGCTCATGGCAAAGGGAAAGGCCACCAAAACTAATCAGCACAACAGCCAAATTTGGGAGGAGGATGAAAATCTGGCGAGAGAATACAAATCTCATTTAAAAACCTTTGTGAAATATATCGAGTTTTAACAATCCTAGCAGATTCAACCTGTGTTGAAACAGTTTCAAAAACCACATTCAAGTATTCAGTTTTAACTCAAATATAGAAGCTTTCTAGTAAAATAAAGTAACTTTTTTTCAGAAGCCATGCAAGCTGGAAGGCTGTAAAAGTAGAGTGACACTAGAGTCAACACGAAGTACCAGAATGCTGATCAGCCAGACAGTGTATCACTAAACCAGGGGGAACGGTTCATAGCTGCAGATCTGCTTGTCATCAGTTTTTTTCCCCAGCAATGTGTGCTGCACCAGAAAGTCTCCATGCTTGCAATCTTTTTTGTAGCCTGGTGACTGCACCACGTCTCTGTTTGACGCACACTTGTACAGAGGCGTTTCAGAAAAGCCTCTGAACACACACCTGCCTCTAAGCAGGAATGTCAAAGTGCCCCTTGCAGCTTTCTACTTTGCTCACTTCTTTCCTTTGCAGCTCTTCCTCTTCCACTCAGGCTTCACAGCAAACTGAGTTTAAAGCCTTTCTTAACAGTTTAGTAAGCCTGGTCACTAAGATTTCTTTCCTCTCTGATCACTTCAACTTCTCTCTCCTTCTGCCAGCTAACTTCCAGCAAGACATGAGGCTGAGGCAGTTGACTCCTCAGTAGCAACATCAGCTACATAGCCAGGCACTGGTCCCCCAGATGCTCCCAGCTGGGCCCTCACCAGAAGGGCTAAGGAGAACACCAGAACTCTCCACTGCCCCAGTGCTCACTCTCAAGAGTCCTAGTCGTGTTTTATCTACTGAAGGTACCCACCAGCTAGTGACCATACAAATGAATTATCAGCAGGGAACACACACGGCTCCTGGAAGACTGGACAAGACTCAGCAATCTTTCTGGAACATCACAAATTTTGGCAGTCGACACAGCTACCCAGAACACATCTGACTGGCAGGCAGGTGCAGCAATACCAAACAGCAGGCAAGTTGCTAAACACTAGTCCTCATCTCTGATTTTGACACTGCTGGATCCTAAACTAAGATCTGAAGTGCACTGCCAGAACCTTCCTCTGATGGCACTGACTCCTGCTGTGCCAATAAAGGCCACAAAGTATTACCTGGATCAACCACTGCAAATGGCTATTCAGGCAACTTCACACTGCCAGAAGCCACAGGCTTCCCTGCCACCAAAGAGGTTGGGTCCTTGTGCTATTTCTGTACTGCCTTGGTCCTATCAAGATGTTGAAAAGTTTTAGATTTTCAGACCTATGTCAGAAAGAAGCTGAGACACATGGATTTCCATTGGCAAGTTAGAGAAAGAGATCCAAACACTACTTTTTCTCCTAAGTAAAGCTTCTTGGCTTCTCATAGAGGCTCTGCACCAAGAGCCAGCACCGAACCTTTGCAGCTCTCAGGGACTAGTTAGTTTTGTGTTCAAACTTGGCAGAACATGTGCACCTAAAAGCAGAGTGATTTGAATAGCTCCAAGCAGAGGAAAGCAAGCTGAATGTAACAGTAAAAACAAATACCATGCCAAGCAAGAGAGCTTCCAATAGAAGAATAAAAATAATACCTTAAGCAAAAGACAAGAAAGAAAGAAGGGGTAGGTAGAAAACAGGGAAATCGTTGACAACAGTGTTTAAAATAATACAGAAAGTTGGTGACAGAGACAAGAACCAACCAACCATAGTTACAGAACTACACTGACAACAGATATAATCTAAGGTGTACTAATTGATACTAAATTTAATTAATTGATATTAAATTTAACATATTATCAAAATAATACTAAGGGGTTTTTAGAGTATGTTGCTATTTTAAATTTGTTCAGTAGTGCAGACAAAGTAAGTTGAAATTATGTCTTTTGCTTTTCAACGACTATACAAATAAACTGAAAAAATACTGCTTAATAAGTCATTACGTCTGTCTTATATCTTAACAATTGCACAGCAACATGATGTATTTTTACTGTTTGATGGAATCTGAGTTTCCTACAGAGAAGACAGAGCAATTTCTAAAGCCCTGTTTTCAGAAACACAGTATAACTGTTTGGTATTCAAATTCACATACTATTTAAGAACCACTCTAACATTTGCATTATTGTACTTACCTGACCTCTGATATCTATATCAGCATATTTATGGAGCAGGGCCCTCACAATTTCAACGTGACCACCTCTAACAGCCCCAATCAACACTGTATCTCCACTCTAGAAAAATTGTGAAAGAATATTGAACATTAATTAATACTATTTAGCGAAAAGAAATGCAACACAATAAATTATAGCCTCAAAATGTACATTATTCCTATTTACATTAAGAAATCTAAATTTGTTTAAAAAAATATACAAAAAATAGTTCTATCTGAAAAAATGGATATATAAAATAAAAAATTCTGGATTTTATTTTTTAAAGAGATAAAATTGTTGTAGGAAAACAAACTCCAAAAATAAGTCTAGCTTAAACTACTATCCTAAAGAGTAACAGCATAAATTATAATGAATATGAAAAAAAAAAAAAAATCTGTTCTCTATGTTCATAGGAAGACCAACCACTCAGAGTAATAACATCCTCACAATCAGATAAGAATAGGGCCCCTCCTTTAGATGTTTCAAAGCTGATAGATGATCTTCAAGAATTTTAAATAATTTTATGCTTTTTTTGTGGTGCAGATTTGCCTGCTATCTTGTTTACATACACTATGCTGTTACAAAGGAAAAAGCAAAAGGCTGATTTTATCTCAAATTGGTCAAAAGAAAGAATATTTTGGTATGCTAAATGGAGTAGTATATTCATAAAACAAAGTTACAATTATGCCTAAGGCTGCTGATTTTAACATAATTAAGCATATGCCAGAATTTCAGAATATGAAACCCTGAAATTACCTCATACTCCTTTTACGATGACACAGGAAAAAGAACTAGAAGTATACACAATCACAGGTGTGGAACTCAGAGAGCTCAGTAGCAGTAAACCCCTCATCAATCATAGTCATTAAATACCTGGCTGCAAACCAAGAAATTTTCTTTATCAAAGTCTACTCTAGCATCTGAAACTAAGATTACTCACTGTTTGGTGTATTTTTGGAATACAGTCAGCTGTGCTGAAAGCTAGAATTTATCCTTCCTAAAAGCACAGAAATGCTGACTGTTGTAGAAAGCTGTGGCAGAAGAGGTAGGGAAATCACAATGTATTTTCTTTAATATTTAAAATTCTGCCTTGGTATGTGCCTGAGATCAAATCTGTTGTCACATGCAACATTGCAGATCAGTACATAACTATCTAAGAAACGCACTGACACTTGAAATGCATCCAAAAATTCTTTTAAATTTCAGGCAAATACCAGGAAGTTTTCCTCTGTTCTCTGCAACCAGCTTAGGGATTAGCAATGCAGACTCCAAAACGTATTACTGCTATGAACTAAATCACTGACCTTAACAGAGGCATCTAAGTTTAGGTATTTAACTAGTATAGCCCCAAGGCTGAGCAATTCACTTACAGGACAGGCACACAGCACAGCTCAGGTAAACAGTGTCACATTTACATGTCCTAACCCAGAGTTCAAGTCTTCCTCTAAGATATGCAAGCTTCCTAGTAAAAAGTTTCATCGTAGAAGACAAAGGTACATGCTGAATTAAACACATTCTTTTTTTAAAAAATGCATTGGTTTGTAATTTTAACTGCACTACCACATGCATTAATACATAAGAGACCCACCCCAAACCTCCAGGCTGGTTCAGTATCAGTCTTACGTTACAGATACAACAGATGCTCAAAGGAAATTCTCAATTAAAGAATCTCAAAGAAAAAGAGTAGTTTATGTAGTTTACCTTCACACAGCAACATTTACCATTTAACATACTTGTAAAATAGTAATACATAAAAATACCCCTAGGTGGCAGAAGAATTAGAAAGCCAGAAGAATCATGTATTTACAAATCTGCATACACTGGTATTTAAACATACATTATTATTGCATATATATAAAACAACAACTATGATGAAAATGTACTCACTCTATCAGGAATGTTGACATAAGTTCCAGCATCAAGAAGATCCTGCACAATTTCAGTATGTCCTTCCTTTGATGCAATCATCAAAGCTGTATTTCCATCTTTATCTGTCAAGTTTACATTTGGGTTCCTTTTCAGTATTTCTTTTACTGAGTCAGTATAGCCGCCCTTCACTGCTACAATAAGTGCAGTCATAGAATTCTTTAAACAAAACCAACAGATTTTATTGTACAGGGGATATAGCAATCATCATTATAGCAGCAGTTTAAGGGACAAAAGAACACTCACTGACATTACTCTATTAACCATCCAATTGTTACTTTAGTTTGGTGTTTTAAAGTGCACCTGCTATGCCTTAAAAAAAAACAAACAAAACAAACAAACAAAAAAACCACAACCAAGTACAATAGCAGAGAACACTTCATACACAAACAGTAGAGTTCAGATCAGTTTATTCTAACTCCTGAATGTCACACACATGATAAAAGAATTTCCTTGTCATATGGGAACATAGTATTATCAGAGCACCCAGGTCTACCAACACAGTTCACAAAGAGGTCTTTTGAAGAACTTCAGAAATATTCACATGAATACCAGAAGTTTTCCCAATTTTCCACTTTTAAATGTTTGGGGTTTTTTTTTTAAATTTTGATAAGCGATTTAAAGGTAATCTGATTTATTTAAAGACAATATGCAGCTGAAAAGTTATGGAAAAATTTCAACTTCTGAAAAGGACCAATCACCATTATTATTTTCAAAAGATGCTTTGTGTTTGATTTACTTTTCAAATAGCACTGAAGAATAAGATATTTGACATATCAGGCTTGGATAAAGACTGAATCTTGATGGTGTTAGCCTTCAGATAACAATTACCCAAATTCATTATGTTCAATAAAACTTACACTTAAAATACCACCTGTTTCCACTATCAATACAACTCCCTAGTTACATCATATTTTTATTAAAAGGCACAAAGAAGTTTCAATAATTTGCACATGCAGTCTGCAAATAGCTGGAAAGTAATACATTCAAAGTAAAATTAATTTCATCTTGTTTCATGTATTTCTTGGTATTTGTATTATAAAATAAAACAGGCCACACAGATGTATGTGCCCACATCTTATCACTGGAAAATGAACAGTTACTTACAGCTCCTTCTTGATCAACATCAGCTCCCATCTGCAGCAAGTATTTCACACACTCCAAATGACCTTTCCTTGCTGCCCAAACCAGTGGGGTGGTTCCATACTGAAAAAACATTTCCACCATTTTATCCCATTCCTCTCTGAATTTAGTATCCCCTACAATGTAGTATTTATCCTATAATTTATTGCTTTAGTTTTTACAAAGATATAATTTAGCCTTGTGAATTAACACAAGCATTTGAAAACTCACTTCAACTTTTCTTCTGTAGTTAATAGCTGTAAGAATTATTTTTCTATACAACCTAAGATAGCAAGGTTTCCAATAGCTCAGAAAACAGAAATGTGCTCCATTGAAATAAATATTCACAACCACCTTCAGCATTCTATGGAAAAACATCTTCCAAGTGTAACAACTAATTCTAATTTCATAAGGAAAAATACAACAGCAAATGTTTTTCCACCCAAAACCTCATGTATTTCCTTTAAAGAAATTTATCAAGCATTACAGAAATTAAATGTTGTTTAGATATAACTTACTTTGTCAGAGCAGTTCACTTTAGCTCCATGTTGCAGTAAGAGATGGACTATATCTGAGTGGCCCCGTCCCGCTGCCCAAATAATTGGATAAACACTGTATTGCTTAGAAGTAAAAATATTAAAGTTATAGTCTTATTTATTTTAATTATTTTCATGAACAAAACAATGCTCCAAGAGAAGTCAAACCCACAGAAGAATGAATATACAGAAATAAATCTAGCTACATATCAATAATTGTCACCTAGTACATTGTCTAGGTGATACTTAGGCAAACGTCCACTGTTTTGAATCAGTTTTGGTTT
Organism: Grallaria varia; assembly: GCA_013396735.1. Classification (NCBI taxonomy): domain Eukaryota; kingdom Metazoa; phylum Chordata; class Aves; order Passeriformes; family Formicariidae; genus Grallaria; species Grallaria varia. The sequence goes on from VWZG01011221.1 coordinate 453,136, forward strand.
ATGACTCCTTAAGCAAGGTTTATAAATTCATATCCTCATCTTAATATGAACATTTGTAAAGTAGGAAGGACGCAACAGAGAGCTATGCAATATCCCCAGGTAATCAGGGCTGCAGGGGAGTCACACCACGCAAACCAGAGGAAATCAACCATCAGAAAGATTGTTCTGGCCTCTGGTGCCCTTCCTTTATTGTTCACTGTTGCCTCAAACACCAGAAAACTGACAGTATGAACAAATTGTTCAGACAAGCTTCAGCATAACTACAGTTTTAGAGAAAATGCTTACAAAATGAACTAAATCTCAAAATGTTAGGGTATTTTAATTCTCTAACATGTAGGGTACATATTATATAATCTAAACCTACTTGCTAACTATTATGAAACAATTAAAGCAAATTATGATTTCTAAATTGCACATATTAGCTACCCCATTAACTTCTACAGATGCAGAAAAGTAACAGTTGTTATACAGGTAGCATTAGATACACTCCTTATCTTTTCTATTATTTCCTCACCTCATAATTTGAATCATATTATGAGCTATACACTCATTTGCTTCAATTAACAAAATTTAAAGTTAATAAAAACCCCAGTGGTTATCACACAGATTATTAAAGTAACTTTATAAAGTACAGTGACTAAGGTACAATTCACGACTTCAAACATTTGGGATGAGGGGACATTTAAGACTCAAACTTACCATTCCTGTGATGTTTGGATTTGCTCCTTTCTCAAGCAGCAGTTTAGCTACTTCAGTACGGCCTTTGTATGATGCCCACATCAGGGCAGTCCATCCCCCCTGGCAAGCACAATTCAAAGAAATGTAAATACTGAAAAATACTCTTTAGAAATCTAACTGATGACTTTTATTTCATTTTGTATTTGTCCTAAGACTGTTTTGCAAATCCAAAACACAGTAAGGACTGACTACACGATATTGTAATCCTCCTATTTATGTAGAATAAATAATAAGAACATGTATGAAAGTACTACTTTCCCGCTGTATGCAAAACTTAGGAAAACATCATGTTCTACATGTTGCTTAACACTGAATTCAGATTTCAAATGCTGATTTCAATCATTACTGGATTAAAAAAACCCAAACAACAAGAAACACACCACAATGGTAAAACAAAAAATCCAAATCAATTAACATGAAAAGTTTACTTTTGATTTCTGTAACAGGGAGTAATAAGAGCAGTTAATTTCAAATTGCATTAATGTGTTCATTTACACTTGTAAACTAAGAGACAATGACATTTCATTGCCTGACGCATTTGACAGATCAGGTAACCAAAATTAATTTTAAAATAATAGTATGCCTCTGATAACTGAAGCCATATTTTTTATTTATTTCTCTATAATATTTAGAGAGGTAAAAGACCCCTGACTGGCACAGGCCTAGAAATCAAGCATTGGCCATGTGAATGTGCTTAACGTTAAATGAAAAAGCTGGATTAGTGGGACTTCAATTAACGGAAGCACTTGAACTCTCCCCTAGTGGTTTTCTGCACTCAAGCAGAACAACATGAGTCTTTCCAGGTACATAGTTTCATGTTCTGTCAATGGAGATAATATGTAGCTCTTTAGAGGCATCTAACCTTAGAAACAATATAAGCTGCTTTTGTAACTCTTTAAGTGGACAGGACTGCAGTGCCCAGTTTCCCACACAAAATGTGGCAAGATGAATGAAAACAAGTGCCATGACCAAAAACAAGGACTGTTGTACAAACAATCACGGCTGCCCAGAGAAAAAGTAAATACAGACAGGTATCTTCCGGGAAAGATAACATTTATTTTCCCAGAACACTTAAAAAAAAAAAAGCCACTACTACAAAACAAACAAACAAACAAAAAACCCAACAAAAAACCCACACACCAATCCTCCTCCTGCAAAAAAACTTACCCATACAAAAGACTCACAAATCAAAGTGTTCTTCAGTTTAGCTTTTTTCCCGAAGCAAATTAAGGGGAAAAAAAGCAACCCTAGAAAACCAGTTGCCTTTATTGACACTAAAGCAACTATTTTACAGCTGTAAAAAACAACATTTAACTATACATTCTTTTCTATTTCAGCAACGCTGAGTACATAATTTAAGAATGAAAGATCACTCCTTTGTTTTACAAAGCTGAAAATCTCCAACTCCCAAAATAGTTATTCTTAATAAAAACTATTTTATTTTTACCATTGGACAACACATACCAAATCCCGATGCTCCAAGCTGACATTATAATTGAGTAGCTCTGCTACAATAGCTGCATGCCCTTCTTTAGCTGCTGAAATAAGTGCTGTCCAGTTATCCTAGAGAAAAATAAAAAACCATTTTAAAGTAATATTCAATATTTCAATACAATTAACCTTGTTTTTCAAATGTTTAACCCGCAACAAGAAATACATAAGACCTTAAAATACTGCCCTTTAAAAAAACCGAAAAAGTACTATTAAACTCAAAATATTCCAGTTACATACATGGAAATACAGAATAACGACTGCATATCTCTCCCCCAGTTATCTGCTCTCCTACCCAATATCCACCCCTTTCCACTCCTCACTTCACTGCAGGATACCTTCATAATTCTATAGAGGAAGCAACACCTACAAAGGATTAGGGAATGAGGTCAAGACCTTGAAAACTGCTGAGAGGGACTGAGATGGTAACCACGACCACCAAAAACAGTGGCAGTCTGTCCGCACATACAGTGGGTGACAGTGCCCAAGGGACTAACGTGAAGGGGAATCTGGACCACAGCGTTTTAGATTTATGATCACTTCAGGAGATACAATTCTTCTCACATTACACTTATCTTCCACCTACTGCTCCAACCACATCCAGGCGTGGACTACTGTTCATATGCCATACACTGATAATTATAGCAACAGTTTATAAGGTAGCTGTTCTTCCTAGAAGTACAGAAACTGTGACACCTATAGAAACTGTAATAAAACGTCTCAAAAAAGAGACTGGTTTGTTTGGTTGACTTTTGTTGTTTCTTTTCTTTTTTTTAAGTGACAGATCTCATACCAGACCTTTCCTGGATGGTCACACTGCTACAATTAAACTAAGTGCAGAATAAAAAAACCACAAGAAATACCCTTTTCATGTTTATCATTTTTCATTGGAATATAGAGAACTTTTAAACCTTTATAACATCTTTGTCCTATTCACCCTTTTTGGACATCTTTCATGTAGCGTCAACCTCTTTATCAAAGGCATGAAGACAATTCACAAATTTGAAATCCTTCTCTGCCACTGTCCTGGCTTTTACCTGAAATAATCCTTTAACCTAAATTCTTCCTCAGTATTTACTGGAAAAAACCACCAAAACCAAGAAAAAAAATCCAAACAAACAAAAAATCCACCAAATCCACTGACATACATCACTGAGATGAGCAAAATCACTTGGACCTCATCTTTTATGCTGTTGTCCTGGTTATAGTGGCTGGCACCAGTTTATGCGTATTCCATACCCTCTCTGCCATTTATCATGAACTGTTAATGATGCATTGTTTGCAACAGCTGCCCAGGACACACCTGACACCTCAGGCTATGAACTGGGTGTGTGAGAAAACAGAGATAAGAAGGTTCCCTGTCTTCACACCAATGATTCAGGTGTGATAACTCCCCTCCAGGAGTCATTAACACCTTCACATCCAACCTGGGGGGTCATGTCTGCTAATGGGCCATCAAGTAGACCAAAATATCCGGTGACTCACTGAGTAAATTGCCCATTGTGAAACGCCTCACCCTGGGGGAGGTACTGGGTGTTCTTTTCTGAACCCAAGCATATATAAGCTTGGGGTTTTGGGACTTGGGGCACTCACTCACTCCTCAGACTGAGAGGAGGACCAGAACCTCAATAGGACTGCAACTACCACTCTCAACCAGACTGTGACCACCAACCTTCTAGAAGGAAAACAGGTTTTCCTTTTCTTTTTGCTTTGGACTCAGGGGGACCATGTGGTGCTCAGCACAGGGGCTGGTGAGCACCATACTGTTTGTGCCCCAGGGGGCTGGGTTGTACAACTGGGTTTTAAGGGCTGAAACCAATTTTCCTTTGTATCAGTGTATCTATTGTAATATTTTTTATTAAATTGTAGTTCTGACTTCTAAACTCTTTTGAGTTGGATTCATTTCTCCTGCTGGTTTACTTTTAAACCAGCACAGCTGTATTTCTCTATTCTGCCTAAACTATTACATTATGTTACTAAATTCCCAGAAGAAACAGCAGCACCATTCAGCAGAGATCCTCATATACTTAAAACACCTTGAATATCCCTACTCTTTATGCAGATCCAGAGGAATACAAGAGCCAAGCAATTTTGGATAAAACTTCTCTACATATAATTTTCTAACTGTTATTTTTCCTCCTGCCCTCAACACTAACCTAAACTCCCTTTCCTTGCCTGCCTCTCAAAATTTTGTGTTCCTCCACTGTTACATTCCACCGCATAAGGCACTAATACTTACTGCATCTTCCAAGTTGCAATTAGCTCCCTTCTTGAGAAGCTCCTGGACAATTTCTAAATTGCCTTGCTCAGCAGCCAACATGAGCGGAGTCTGGCCATTCTGAAATCAAAACGACAGGAAAAGTGATGCATTGGGAAGTAATGCAAACGACACACATACACACACAATATAAAACCAGAAACTACAGAGGAACACTGTTTCCAGTTTTTAATTGCCATTGAGAAGTAGTAAAAAGGACTGGTTTACAAACCACACAGTTAACTCACAGTAAAAATGGAGAGCATGGTATTAAACTCTGTCCCATAGGCAACTTAAAAAAAAAAAACCCACAAAAAATCAAAACCCAAAAATCCAAACAAAAGAAAAAAGACACAAGCAAAACAAACTCCCCCCACATATTTCAGACAGTAAAAATGGCTACTAAAAGGAAATAGTTACATTATTGAATATCTGCCTTCTTGAATGATTTGCTCACTGAAGACATCTCTAATACAGTTTGTTACATCTTTACAACTTGAAGTAACTCACATTGTTAAGAAATCAATAAATAAATCCACTATGTCCATTAAAATATGCACACTGATTCAGAGGAACAGTTGCTGAAGCCTTGGAAAAAGTAGCCAAGTGATATAGTCCACTTCTGTCTGACACTACACAAAATATAGACATAATTGCTGTTCTGTGCAGCCCCAATTCTTAAGACAGTCTCATGTCAGGGAAGATGAAAGATAGAAAATCCTGTTTATTTGCCTTCAGAGGCATTTTAAAATCAGTTGCAATCTGTCATCCTTCCATCAGCCTACTTCTGTGTCAGCAAACTTCTGAGATACTTTTCATCATGCAGAGCAATCGTAAAACTTGCTAAATTTTACAGTGCATCTGTTGATTTCAACAAGTTCAATAAATGAAGATAATTTTTCCTTGCCTCTCATGTTTTTTCCCTCTATCACACAGAAAACACAAATTATGTAGTCTTTAAATAATGTAAAAGCTATATGTTATGAGTTATATACCAGCAATTTTCCTGAAAAGAATAAAAATCAATGCAGAATCAGAATACAGTAATATCACTAATCTTCATTATTACAACAGTTAACAGTATGATTAATAAAAGGTATTTGATGACTCCTTCTACTCTTTACACACACAAAATCACAGAAATACATGGCATCTAAGGCACTGTTTATGACATATTGAGCAAGGATTTAGCCACCATCTCCTGCAACATCTACTATGAGCAATGAAACACAGACTTGTGGACAGGGAGGTGAACTGAAACTGGCTGAACTGCTGGGTTCCAAACACTGGGATCAGTGGTACAAAGTCCAGTTGTAGGCCAGTCACTAGTGTAGGGGATCAATACTGGGATCCTGTTTAACCCCTTCATTAAGGGCCTGGGCAATGGGACAGAGGACACCTTCACAGCTTATATAAATTTGGGAAGAGTGGCTGATGCACCAGATGCTTATGCTGCTATCCAGAAGGACCTTGGCATGCTGGGAACCTTATTGTACTGAACACAGGTGTCAGGTTCTGATATCCACAGGGGAATATCTAGGTTTTGATATCCAGGGGGAGCTGCCTGGGACTGCCCTCTGTCAGACTGTCAATTCCACCTGGCTCCAACCAACTCACCTCAGGACACCAGACTAGATAACCTCCAGAGATCTCTTCCAAGCAGTGCTTTAGCAATACACACAAAAATCCCTATTTTAGCATGACCATCCTTCTCACCCCCTTCTGAACAGTTACTGTTGTTTTCGCTCTGTATTTCATGGGCAGATAAAACAAAGGGATAATACAAACTGAACAAAAGTATGTCTGGGCAAGAGGAGGCTGTGGAAGGGAAAATTATTCTCTTCTCTAAGTGTCACAAAACCATAGACTGGCTTTGGTTTTCTCAAACAGATGTAAAACTTTTCTATAAGAGCACTGAAAACATCCTTCCCTTTTTGTCAGAAGACCCTCAAATAAAAGTACAATCTTTCAGCAACCATCATGACGATTTTACCAACACAGAAACAAAAGTTAATTACCACACCTGTGACACCTAGATTAATTCCCCAAAGTTGCCCAGGAGAGTCTAGACACTCCACAACAGCTAAATGCCCATATTTCTCATGAGCACATCAAGTACTGTCTATTCGTACATCACAGCTCAGTTTAAGTATTGGAATAACCAAATTACAAAGGAGTGCACCTATATCTTTTTAGGGAAATCAATTAGTGGTGTTACCTTACAGATTATTGCTCTCACAGTTTGTGAGAAAACAGAAGATTCAGAATTGAACATGCAAAAGGTACTTCAGTATCAAGAGCAGAAGGAAAAGCACATCAAAGGAAAGTGGAGGCTGTTAGGATCAAAGTGTATCACACCAGGCAGGCAACTATCATTAGCTGTTAAGTAATCCATGTATCTGGCATGAGAGGGAAGAAATCACACAAGGCAGAAGGATGTGCAGGGAAAAGGCAGAGAGATTGAGACTTACTCCACTTAACTGAAACTGCTGGTGTTAACGCAAAAAAACCCATCCATACACAAACTGACTGGGACATCCTAGCTTTTCTGGAAACTGGCCATAGTCAAAATATAAAGGGTTGGCAACAATGTGGGTGATCCTACCATTGGACAAGTCATTGCAGCCTGGGAGGTCCTGGCACTAGCAAACCTTGGCTCACCAGCCATCTTTTTGGCCTTCCACTGGCACTCCTGTTTTGGCATTTTCTTTTTACCCAAGAAGAAAACATGTCTTGGCAGATCCAAAACTGGGATTGCACTCAGAGCCACTGAATTCCAGGGCAGAGCTAGCACTTAAACAAAACCCCTGTCATTGATACATATGAACAGCCTCCTCCAACGGGTTTAAAACTGATGCAAACCACACATGTCTGTCTGCAGAAATTACCTTCTCCAATGTAACATATCAGAAGACTGAAAACATTGGGTATCAGGGAAATGATCTCTGCAAAAAAGGCAGTTATTGAAACCCAGGACACATTTAGTCCCACCAAGAAGAGAAAAAAGATTTAGAAAATAAGGTGAAGGAAATGACACTTCATAAAAACAACACAATCTGTCTGATTTCGGCCATGCTGTTGAAAAGAATTGCCAGCAGAGGGAACAGACTATTCCCCTTCTCAGATACACTGCATGCCAGGTGGTGAGGTTCATGTGTATGCTCTGAAACTTAAAAATTCTCCCATCTCAAATACCTCAGCATATGTACATCCACAGCATGAAATGAATGTGCCAAGAATGAAAGAAAACTGTCTTAACTGAAACTTTCTTAATTGAAACCAGATCTAAAAACTACAGTAAGGCTAAATTCTGTACATTGTTTTTACATTGGCATGATGCTTTTTGTGTTTGAGTAATTGATGCCATTTGACTTCTTTCCAAAAAAATATTCTTTCCACATATAAACTGCCTATTTTGTATCAAGACTTCCTGCACACTCCTGAGAAAGTCATTTAATTCTCTGGTTACCTCTAGACTTACTTTCTGGATACATGTTTTTTTAATCTAGATGACCTTCTGCTCTGAGTAAGTAGCAATACACGCTCCCATTTGGATTGCATAACAAAGTATCCCTTGCCTGAAAATCAGAATGTGGGGGAAGGTTTAGCATCATCCCAAATTTCACCCCAAAATGAACAGGGCAAGAACACACATACAGCTGCATCTGTGAACTAAGAAACAAGTTCTAGCTGCAGAAATACAAGTATAATCTCGATTCACAAAGTAAGGAGGGAGCGGAGTTTTCCAGCTGAGAAGAACACTCTGAAAACAAATACAATGAAAAATGTTGAGGTGCTGTGAGAGACTGAACACATAGTGCTCAGGCCATGTAAAGGTAAGCAATCACTTGAAAATAAAACCAAAATTTTTATATTTCAATAACCAGTGTGATCTCACTAATTATTCATTCAACTAGTAAACTGCAATATGAAACTGATCTTCTAAAAAATCATCTTACCTCATTTCTCTCATCGACATCCCTGCACTTCTCAAGAAGCGCTTTCAGAGCAGGAACATTTCCTTCTTCTACGTAGGTCAACAGACTCTGACTCACCAGACTCGCCATCTTCACACCGTCTTTAAAATGCTTCTATGTAACAAAGCTGATCTGTATTTCAGGAAAGAAAAAAAAAAAAAAAAGCAAAGCATAAATAACAGCTCTGACATTTGACATGAGAAGGCATAAACTGTATATGCAAATAAATTATTGGCTGAGTACAAATACCTGCCATTCTCCTCAACAAAAAGCTGTGAAGACACATGCATTAAAATGCACTACATTTCCATGAAAAGTCTTAATCTTTCTAGTTCTTAGAAAACTACAGAAATTATTCTAACTTCACAGAATCTGCCGAGTTGGAAGGAACCTACAAGGATCATTGAGTCCAATTCTTAGCCTTGCCCAGGACCACCCCCAAGAGTCACACCATGTGCCTCAGAGCATTGTCCAAATGCTTCTTGAACTTTGTCAGACTTGTTCCAGTGCCCAACCGCCCCCTTGGGTGAAGAACCTTCTTCTAATATCCAACCTAAACCTCCCCTGACCCAACTTCTATATATTGTCTGAATAAATATTTTGAACAGAATGCATAGTAGTCTTCCATTTGCATAAATCTTTCTGCATTATATAGCATTACACAGCACTATAAAAATACCTGTATATCTTACATACTTTATATATAGTGGCTATTTACAATATAACGCTTATCCTTTATGTACATAAGTAGAATATTGAGACTAATCAGCATTATGAAATACAGTGATTCTATCTAAATTGTAGCCATATGGAACTCTGAGAAACACCATTTACTAAATCAGTTATCATCAGCTTTATCCAGACATGCCTGCATGTGATGGCATGTTGTGTTAACTTGCTAGCCAAACTTAACATGGCTTCTGTTGACTGATTATGTTTTTAACCTCTAATATGCAAGACAGGAAGACCACTAAGAACCATTTCAGACTTTTTAAAAAGCTGTGTATTAGCAAGTTCAGAGCACCAGTAGTATTACTGTGCCAAATTACACACATACAGCTGCAGAAGCAGAATCATGCACTTCACCCAAATTAAGTATCACTGGATGCAGAACAGGCTGTGGGGCTAAACGCAGGACTCCACCAACCCCACACACCTTTCTCCTCACCAGTGGCTGACACGATCGCTCTCTCTGGCTTTTCCTTCTATGGTAACAGTGCAACAGCAGAGGAAAAACTCCACTTTAGTGTTAGCTAAAGCCTAGTGCTTCCGCTATTCTCTACGAGGCAGAAGTCAAAGACTAGTGGCTTTCCCAGGAAAATGTTATCACTTTTATTCTCATATCAAAGCAGCTAATGAATTTTTCTGCACTTTCAACTGAAGTGGAGCAAAAAGAGATGCAAGAAAGGCAGCAGGAACTTCACCATGCTTAGAATGGAGATGTGAGCTCAGATCTAGAGATTTAAATCAAATCACCTAGCTCCACTTTAATTAGATTACACAGTCTGCAACAGTATCACACCATCCCTTCTCCTTTACCAAGAAGATATGTACAGTCAAATACAGTGTTGTCAGGATCTGTTAGATACAACCTGAGCTCACCTGCAGCACTGCAGCTGTCAGATGACCCACATAGAGAAATGCCTTGTTCATAAAAGTCCCAGTTAACACCTCAGTTAAGGCGACAGCAGCTCTGGGTATGTGTAAATGAAATTCAGGCACTCATGAATGCCTAGTGACAAAAGAAACTACAAACTATATGGAACTATAATTCAGACATTATTTAAAACCCACAACTAAAACCAGTAAAAAAATAAATCTAGATCTAAATCTAGACATAAAGCCTAGCAGCAGTTTTAGTAGGCACTGCCCAAACAGCCAATCTCCCCCACAAGAAAGCTATAAATAAACTAAGAACACACAAGGTCTGTCACGTTTCTGTACAGTTACATTACCATCAAAGGGGGGTGAGCAGTACAGCAGTGGTGTCATATACTTGTCTTCATTTTTTTCAGTAGGACGAAGAGCCAATTGAGATGTTGCAAATTTAAAACAAACAAAAAAACCACTAAAGCACACCAAAAATTAAAGGTTTGAAAAGAAACAGTGCTTTTACTGACTCAGTGCAGGCACACTGGCTCCTACTGCCATTTCAGACACAAAAATACCAGGAAAGTTAGCATCTTGCCTGGCATCCAGCTGCCATCCCAAACAGCCTGTCACCCTTGTGGCCTCCAGCAACATCTTACAGCCCTATGCAGGTGTCTCAGATATTCCCAAGCACCTAAAACTACATTAGGTGCTCACAAGCACCTTTATTCCATCATTTTTTACATATATGATGACTGAAATTCATTAAATGTGACTTGCCACTAGCTCCACTGCCCCCATTGCCACCAGAGCCATTTTCTGATTTTCCTGTGCAGTGTCCCAGCTTCTTTCCTATAGCTATAGCTTAAATCCTCATGCTATTTTCCATACCAAATACTAAACTGAAAACTGTATTAAAAAAACTTTCACAAAACATGACTACTACAAATGTCTTATCAAATGAATTATACTATGGAGTTGCTAGCAAAATTCACCAATTAATTCTTAGCTAGTGTGAAAAGGAAGTAAGTATTCAGAGTTGCTTCTTCCTCAAAGTAAGATTCTCCTCTTGATGTTCCCTTTGGATAAATTTCCAAAAGGCAAAGGCAGCCCTGTTGCACTGTAGATAAGCATCCTGCTTCAGAAATCTCAGTCAGCAACAGTGCAGTTTCTGCCTTAATGTAGAGCTGAATCCCTAGAGGTAACTTAAACCTTTGACTAACAGCAAAACACCTGATGCCAAACACATCTAGAGATGTGTTTATAAGCTCTATGTTAATCTTACTTTTATAAAATTATAAAAGATTTGTAGGTGTGAACCATCTCTGAGAATTTTAGTATTCCTTGTACCCTATGCTTCACTGTCACATGACATCCCCCTCTTAGAATTAACAGCAGTCTATTTTATAAAAACAAGAATCACAAAATCAAATATAATTATAAATTTTCTATCCTCATGCTTTTATTTGTCCTTTTTCAGGCAAGCTTCTTAGAGCATCCAAAATATTAACATCACCAAAGAGCTTTAGGAAAGCACTGTTTAGGGACAACAACAACCACTACCCAAACAAAAAAATCCCTACCACTCCAGAAACAAAGAGAAGTAAAAAAATGGTGGTGGTAAGATTTTTGAAAACTTTGCTTTATTTCTTCCCACCAAGAACAAAGAACATCCCTGAAATTAGGCTGACGTCTGCTCATGATACTTTCACTCATGACAGTAAACTGAGCACAGCCACAGTCCACCTTTTTGTTAAATAAAATTTATGTTATTATGTTACGAAAATTAAGTATTGTACTCAAAGTCCATATGTGTGCTGGTCACTAAGGTGTGATTTCTTCCAATGCTTGAGATTTCTTTTAAATTATCATAAAGACTTTGAACCAAGGCTCTGAGGCACAGTCTCTAGCTAGAGAAGTAACTCTATTGTGCCCCCTTCCATGGAAAAAGCTCCTGAATTATATAGTCATAGTTTTCAAACAACCCTAGAGCAAAAAGAAAACTCTCAACATCTTATCCTTGACCAAAATAAAGGATGAGAACTTAAACCCTGTCAAATTTTGTAAATACAGTGCAAAACCAGTACTATTAAAGAGCATCCCATATATAAACAGTCCTTAATTGCTCAGTTAACAGATTTACGTTAGTTTTTGACACAGAGGAAGCATTTTCACAATCTATACCAAAAACCTCACTTAAAACCAGGAGCTCATTTGGAAATCAATCCCTTTCCAATAGGAATTAACTTTGTTATTTTTCTCTCCCACCTAAGCGAAGTGATTCTCAGTCCACAAACCAGCTTTTCATTCACAATTCAAAGTTCCAAGCTTGGAAATCTCACCATGTCCTTGGGTAGCAAATCTTGGTATTTTATAAAACTAAGAACACACCAGGAACTACGAAAAGATATAAAGAGCACAAATGGTCAGGTGAAGGCAATGTTTGCAGAGAGATTAACCTGTTTTTGCAAGGCTCTTGCATGCTGGGCTAAAGCAGATGTACCTTAGCACTGTTTTGGTAAGACTGCAAAAATGTGTTAATTTACAAATATTTAGTTTCTCTCAATAGCACCAATACTGACTGCAGAGGTCTTGACAATTCAAGTCTGCAGATATTTTATGTACTCTCAGAATCTTCATCAGTTTTACATAAAAAATATTATTACACATTAAATTTTCCAGCTATCATAACCTTCTTCATAGCTCTTCCCCATGTTTTTTTGATTGTGTGAGCAGTGATCTTTTATGAACAGACACCAAAACTGGTCAACAAATAGTGGCATTACTGAGAAGACTTTCTTTTCTTGTTTTGTTTTCAATAGGTAAAGATAGTAATGACTCACATAGCATTCATACTTTTCATCATACAATGAAAAAGACTGTCACCTTCTTTTTAATGCTTCCTTCTATTTCTAGACACAAAAGCCACCTTCCCAACATGCAACACTGTGGCAGATTTTCCAGCTAACTGTAAAAGGAAATAATTACTGTGCTGCTGGAATCCAAGCACATACAAATCAAATGCGTAAGTAACACAGTATTTCACTCTTTAAGAACTGGAAACAACACCTTTACAAATGAGATTTAAAAAATGTGAAACACAGAAGAATTGTACGTATAAAATTAAATATAAAAGACTAACATAAGTCAGTTCCATATTCTCACACATTTTTATGCTTTATGATGGCATAAATAAGTGAAAAACAAGCTGAGACATCACCTTTACTCAGGCTGCAGAGCATCTTGCTAACACAAGCATTACCCATCCTTTATGACACCTTATTGTAATCCCTTCCTAAAAGGACATACTTCCTAAACACTAAGAGATCACAAGTGAGGCATCACTTGAAGCCGCAAGTATTTTAAAATATTTTTTTTCATGGAGACTGAGTCAACCAGGATTCTGTTTACAGAACAATTTTCAGAACAGCTGAAATGAGTCTCTAAAAATATTAATATCTGGTATTCAGAGTTGGAGAGAAATAACAAATCTAAGTTTCCCTAAGTAGTCTACACCCACACCTCTTCTCCAGTGTCTGAAGTTCCAGTGTGATTAATGACCTTATGCTGCTGTTCAGTTTTTTTTCTTATTTATCTGGGAAGACTTACTCTACTTCTCTTAGCCACTTTCCTATTATCCAGACGAGAAACATTTTAATAAATTACCTTATTTTTTGTTACTTTATATCAAAGAACAGAACAGCGTAACTCAAAAATACTAAAAGACACAAAAAGTGAACTATAGTTAGAGACACAGACATTCTTATTTTGATAACCCCACACCAATATAACTAAAAAAATTCACACAAAAGGAGGTCTCTTATGATTGTAACCATTATTACTGTACACAATAAGAAATACAAGAAATTGGAGATAAAGAAGCCCTTCTTTTCTACCTTACACACTCAAGGCAACGGACATTTCCAAATACTGTAATGATGTATTTTTTTTTCCCCATAAAACAATGGAGACCGGGGATTACATATAAAAGACTGGAAATCAAGTGCTATTGTCAGCTGATAGTAACTATCAGACATGGCAATGTTCTGCCCATGTTAAAAAATCAGTCAAAATACAGTGTTTGTGAAGTATCTGATAATAGATTCTATACTTTATTAGAGAAACTAGTTTGAGACAAAATATAAATTTGGTCAATGAACACTAACGTATTCCTAAGAATATCTGAATTCTAAAATTCAGTTCCTGTGTTTGCAAAATACAAAATGCTCAGTTCTACAAATCATTATTTCAGGTTTTAAATACATCAAATAAAAGAAAGCTAACAGAAACAGGTACCAATATTAAGGTGTTTTTTAAATTATACCAATCTACAAAAATCAACTGTCAAAACCTGCATAAAACACACACAAGCACAACAAGAAAGTCTCCAATGTCACCTTACACAGTCTTATATGGCCAACATGTTTCCCTGTACCACAACATCAAGGGTTTGTTAGTCACAGACTCAAGTTATATGACAAACCCCTAACTTTAACAATATTTCCTCTTACGGAAAAAGTTGGTCATACGATGTAGATCTTTAAATTAATATGTGGCATTTCATAAGCTGTGGTCTCACAGGATTTCAAGATCTGAATTTCTTAATAACAAATTTATTTTAAATAAACAGTGTTGCAGAACAAAGAATAGATGCCTATCCAGTAGACAAAAAAGTAAGTCTTCTTACACATCCTGATCTCAGAAAAAGGCCTCCTTTTTTTCTTTCCATTTCTTTACTATATGATGGGGGAAAGGGGTGTCAAAGAATTAATCCTCTAATTCAAACACTTTTCCAGCAGAAGACATATTATTCTTCCCCCAGCAATCCTTTACCAAAAGTTATAGAGGAAATCACTTTTCTAACCAATTTTTAAGCATATATGAGAAGTGGCAAAGTCCTATTACCTTTAAGAGATTTTGCTCCTCCTTTAGTGCTGGCCTGCAGCAGGACCTGAGGCACTGGGCACAAACTAAAGAACAGAATCAATCAAGTTGGGAAAGGTCCACGAGATCAAGCCCAACCTATGACTGACCACCACCACATAAACTAGACCATAGCACTAAGTGCAAAATACAGTCTTTATCCTTAAACACCTCCAGGCACAATGACGTGACCACCTGCCTGGGCAGTGTCTAATCACCCTTTCTGTGAAGAAATTCCTCCTAATGTCCAACCTAATCCTTCCTTGGCACAGTTTGAGAGTATGTCCTCTTGTCCTGTCTCTGGTTACAACCTCCTTTCAGGCAGTTGTAGAGAGCAATAAAGTCACCCCTAAGCCTCCTCTTCTCCAGGGTAAACAATCGCAGAACTCCCTCGGCTGCTCCTCACAGGACTTGTCCTCCAGACCCTTCACCAGCTTCGCTGCCCTTCTCTGGACTCAAAGGAGTCTCTGTCCATCAGGAAACACTTTGTTCCCTGAGGGTGACCCTGTGAGGGTGACCAGCACTGGCACAGGCTGCCCACAGAGGTTGTGCAGCCTCCGTCCTGGGAAACACAAAAGCCGTCTGGGCACAGTCCTGGGTGACCAACTCTCGCTGACCCTGCTGGAGGCCAGGGGTTAGACCAGACGACCTGCAGCCGTCCCTCCCAACCTCGACCATTCTGTCCTTCCGTACCTTGGAAACCAAAAACCAGAAACTTACCTGACGGGCCGAACCCTCACCCACCTTTCCGAGTCAACAGCGGGAGAGGCACACGGTACAAGAGGCTCCCGCTCCGCCGGGGCGGGGCTGACAGCGACCCCCGGCCATGCCCCCGACACCGAGCCGGGTGCACGCCAAGCCCGGTCCGCAGCGAGCCAGGCCCGCCGCCGGAGCCCGGGATAGTCCCGGATAGCCCGAGGCAGCCCTGGACAGCCGGGGACGCCCCGGGCGGGGCGGGGCGGGGCGGGGCGCAGCGGGCGCGCTGCCGCGCCCGGCCTTCCACTGAGGGGGCCGGCGCTGGGGGTCCCGGGCCCCNCGTGACGTGGGGGGCGGCCCCGCGGCCGGGCCGGGGCGGGATCGGGATCGGGCAGGGCCCGCCCGGGGGCACCGCGGGCCGGAGCGCAGCCCTGAGGGTGCCGCCGCCCTGCAGAGCCCAGGGCAGCGCCCCCGGCCCGCTGTCCCAGAGGAGAGAAGGGGAGGAAAGGGTTGTGAGCAATTGCGGCGAGACGCGTTGTTCGGACCGAGGGTGAGGGCCGCCGCCGGTAAACAGGGGGAGTAAAGGTAAATCTCACCTCACCTCGCTGTTGTCCGAGCAGATGGGATTCCTTTCCCGGTGCACAAGAAGCCAATAACACTTGGATTGTTTATTTATTTATTCATTTCCGAGTGCAGGAGCCTGCGTGCTCGGTGGGATCCCGCAAACCCAGCGCGGCCCGCCGCGGTTTATGTGCCGTTATTGATAACGTGGATGTTACTGATAATTTGAACATTAATAATGCCGAGGGAACTCACGAAGCCGAGTCGGGGAGATTTAGGTTGGATGACAGGAAAAGGCTTTTCACCCTGAGGGTGGTTGGGCGCTGAACAGGCCCCCCAGGGCAGAGTTCGGGAAGTGTTTGGACAACACTTGCGCACGTGGAGTGACTCCTGGGGTGTCCTGCGCTGGAACTGGGAACTGGACTCGATGATCCTGATGGGTTCCTTCCAGCTCAGAATATTTTACGATTTATACACAGGAGCTCATTGTCAGCAACCTCCCAAGTGCAGCCCCTCAGTTAGGGTTGGTTTGTAATTTCCATACAAGTTACACAACCCCATCTGACTTTGACATTGCTCAGGGGAAGGGTCTTCACCTNCGGGCGCGCTGCCGCGCCCGGCCTTCCACTGAGGGGGCCGGCGCTGGGGGTCCCGGGCCCCGTGGCGTCCTTTGTCTGGCAGCGCCAGCGCCGCCTCCGCCCCCTCCT
Source organism: Grallaria varia (assembly GCA_013396735.1). NCBI lineage: Eukaryota > Metazoa > Chordata > Aves > Passeriformes > Formicariidae > Grallaria > Grallaria varia. The sequence goes on from VWZG01011221.1 coordinate 470,076, forward strand.
CCCCGTGCCCTTCCCTTGCCCTTCCGCGCCCGGCCCGCCCTCCCGCCGCCCCACATC
>VWZG01011221.1:470171-507059 GCA_013396735.1 Grallaria varia
GTAAACAGGGGGAGTAAAGGTAAATCTCACCTCACCTCGCTGTTGTCCGAGCAGATGGGATTCCTTTCCCGGTGCACAAGAAGCCAATAACACTTGGATTGTTTATTTATTTATTCATTTCCGAGTGCAGGAGCCTGCGTGCTCGGTGGGATCCCGCAAACCCAGCGCGGCCCGCCGCGGTTTATGTGCCGTTATTGATAACGTGGATGTTACTGATAATTTGAACATTAATAATGCCGAGGGAACTCACGAAGCCGAGTCGGGGAGATTTAGGTTGGATGACAGGAAAAGGCTTTTCACCCTGAGGGTGGTTGGGCGCTGAACAGGCCCCCCAGGGCAGAGTTCGGGAAGTGTTTGGACAACACTTGCGCACGTGGAGTGACTCCTGGGGTGTCCTGCGCTGGAACTGGGAACTGGACTCGATGATCCTGATGGGTTCCTTCCAGCTCAGAATATTTTACGATTTATACACAGGAGCTCATTGTCAGCAACCTCCCAAGTGCAGCCCCTCAGTTAGGGTTGGTTTGTAATTTCCATACAAGTTACACAACCCCATCTGACTTTGACATTGCTCAGGGGAAGGGTCTTCACCTGGACAGGGGATTTTTTTGACCTCTACGAGTGATTTTTAGTGCTATAATGAAGGCAGTCCAACTATAGGATACATGGACCTTGAGTCTTTTACCAAGTTGGGAATAGATACGTAGATGTACATCAAAATCTTGATTTACTGCTTCCTTAGAGCCTATAAGCTCCAGGATGTCCTTGAGTAAGGGGTGCTAACTACCACCTGTTTTACTGATATTACAACATCTTGATTTACTTCATCCTTAGAGCTTGTTGGATGCCCTTGACTAAGGGATGCTGACTGCTATCTGTTCCACTGATTAAGTCTCCTTTCCTGCTGATTAGGCCTGGGAGTATACCAAGATCAAACATCCTGACTTAAGATAATTTTGGCATATTTCCCCTTTTGCAATAACACCACATACCTTGAGATTCACCAGCTTCTCCCAGACTCCTCCACAGCCCAGGTGATTGAGCAGCTTCCTTGGTATTTTGAAAATTGCCCCCACAGCCCAGGCTGGGATGCGTGTGGCTGCAGCCACCTGATGCCATTCCCAGCATGGCCTACAGATCTTCCATTGGTGCTTTCAGTGATTGCAAAATGCATCCTGTGACTGTAAAATGTCAGTTCCATCTTCAGCACAGTCCAAATCCATGATAACAGATGCATCTTATTCATTTGACAACTGGATGAGAGATGATTTCTAATGACCACAGCAGTAACATCTCCCCAGGAGATCATGGAACCTAGCTGAAACCTGGGATGATAACAAACCAGCCAGGAAAAGGAGCAGAGCCCCCATTTCTGAGGTTACTGAGTCCGAAGGGTCAAATCATTAATGTAAGTCTTTACAACACTGAGATTTTCCATCTCTGTAAAGAGCTACGACTCTTTGCTTCTTAAAGAAACATCCAGCAGGGCTTCCTGTATATCCCAAATACTTACAAACCAGAAAGCAGGCACGTGCTTTGCTCACTTTTTAAAGAATGTATTCTCCTATGACCTTAATAAAGTTTTTACACCTTGATAAAATATACAGCTTCCTTACATGCACAGAAGTTATTAATACAAAGCAAAGGTGCAAACTGTGAAATGCAAAAGCTAAATCCACCTAGATCTAGCACTGAAACACTGGTGCAGCTGACAAACTGGGAGAAATTAAGTACATAAGGCATTCTTATCCTTTACGCAATAGAAGTGCAATGTGAACAAATGGAGGATGAATCCTGCAGTTAACACTGGGCTCTAAAGTGCTCACTGTGCTACCAGAACGTATGTGTAAGGGCCACTACTCAAGGAAGAGTGGTCCTGATGTTTCAAGCATCCATATAGATTTATGCACATAAGAGAAACCACAGTCTGACAAGGCTGCCTATGTCAGCCTCTTAAGATTTATAGATTTTGAAACATTTTCAAAACATTTTTTTAGACTTTATATGAAAATGTGTATTGTTGTCTCACTTCATGATCTCATCAGTCAAATCCTTATTTCATCACAGTGTTTCCCCCATCAGGGTTAGTTTTCACCCTGCAGTTACAAAGTTATTAGGCAGGAACAATAGCTCCTTCCCTCCTGCACAAAAAAGAACTGCACAAACACTGGGAATATGGAGGCAGAGAAAGCACAGTTTTCTGTACTGTTCTTTTCTTTCATCCACTTGTGCTACAGATTGATCGAGCTCCTGACATCCTTGTGCTCTTCTACTTGTACCCTACACTTAGAGGAACAATGCTTTTTCACTAGTGATTAGTTCATATAGGCAATGAACAATCCCACTGTGTTTATTTCATTTGTAAAGATAATGCATGGCCCACACAGAGTAACAACTCTTTCGCTACTATACATGACCAGCCTACGAAGACCCATAAGATGTACTGCCAAACTCTGCTGAGGGTACAGGTCTCCAATTCTGATCTAGAAAGCCAGTTGAACACATCTCCCCCTAGAACTACTTCTGTATTCCATACTGAAACATCCTGTATGTCATCAGGAAGTTACTCAGATGGAATTAAGTTAATTATAGGCAGAGGAAAATATCTGCTGGCTCCAGGATGTTCTCAATCATTGCTCTTTCTGTGCATTATCTTAAAAGAAATTTAAGAGTTAAAAATTTCCATCACCAGCAAGTCTTAGCATCCTGAAGTAGTAGCAGAAAGCTGTGTTTTATCTTTATCTGTTCAAATTAATTTTGCACTAAATGCAGTAATGTTTAGTTCATGAAGACACTTCATACTCCTGACTGACTTTGCTGTGAATGTTTATTTGAGAAGGCAATTTCCATTGCAGTCTAACTTCTGGTTAGAATTACACAGATCATCAGAGCTTCTAAAATTACATCTGTAGTCCTTTGTGTTGAAATGGCAAGTATTTTTGTCTCCTGTAATACAGCTTGCCTGTGAATTCTGAAAACACAAGGCTTAAAAATACCATTACTTCAGTAGGGTGTTTCAAGAGAACACACACATTGCAGTATTATAGGGTGGGACCCCTTGCAGAAACAGATCTGTGTAAAGATGTCTTCTGAAAGTTACACTGGCTTTACAATGTTTGTACTGAAGCAGAATGGATACTAAATCAAGGAAAAAGAAAATTATTTGGTATGAGACAGGAAGTGATAGAAATAGCCCCTTTTTAATAGTGACATATAATATCCTTTCTTTTCTCTAACAATCTCAGTGTGCATGGTAAAAACCTGCAGGTCGAGGAGGCTCAGCCAGCTTTAACATCCTGTCAACCAGCCAACAGAAAATCCCTTAGCGGAGCCCTGGTAATCAAGTTTCAAAAAGCAAAAAAACCTAAAAAGGCGTGTATGGTACCCATTTAGCTCTGCTTCTTTGGAACCATCAATTAAAGCAGCAGCTTCTTCAAAACACTGAATTTGATTTCTCAGTTATGAGGTTTCCATTTCTCAAGCTAAAAATACACCAGTTGTCATATTTGGAACTAGAGCTCATCAGGCAGCAATATGCTCTGAGATGGAGGGTTGAAAGTGCTTAAGTACCTTTCCCAAGTAACAAGAGGCTAAACTTGAAATTCTGTTTATCAGCTCTACTGGAAAATAATTACATACATATATTTGTCTGTAAGATCTAGAAAACAAATTAAATAAAAGCAATTTTGAAGTAGAACATTCCAAATAACAGTGTAAATGCATGCACTGTGTGTTTAGCAATCCAAAAGGGGAAACTGCATTAATGTAATATTGTTCTTTAGTACTCAAAGACAGACACCAAAGAATTTAGGAAAACAAGTTTGCTTTTTTTTTTTTAAACTACATTTTAATCAGATTTAAAGACACAAATTAGAAAAAAAACATTTATAGGCAAGTTAAAAACACCTTTAAAACATAACAGCATGCTGCTTCTTGCAGCACTGCTGAGACAAATTAGAAATAAGTAATTATTAAAATATCACAATCACAGTGTAACTAACAGTGGTATTTTAATTTTACCATACACCAACACTTAGTTTATGGATCTGTTGAAAAATAACACTTTTTAAAAAATATATATTTTGGAATAATAAAAATGAAATTCACTGACAATGTATTATAATCTGAACCAGGAAAGGCAAATTTAGGAATACTGTAGCTATCCACTTTTAGGGGTCTTCTCTCACCTTAACATACGGGTGGTTGGAGGCATAACTACTTCTGCATTGAGGTAAAACTATTCCCTTGAATGTGTAACCAAGGCAGGAAAGAACAAAGTTCCATATTTTAAATTCTTAAATTTAATAACTTATTACAACATCTTTGAATAATGCTATATTTACCCATCTTACACTATTTTTCATCCAATACATTTTGAATGTTCTCTTCTAACTGTTCTAGAACACATCTGAGGTCTGGGATTTAAGAACAACTACCTAGTTACTACTGTAGCATTTGGACACCTTTGTCACAGTAAGACACATCAGCAGATTCTTCATAGAAATGGTCAACACCACTGGACAAAAGAAGGTACAAAGAAAAGATGTAAAGAGAACTGATAAACACATAGAAAGGCAAAAGATGCATAGGCAAATACTCCGTAACTTATCGTGCCAATTGTTGCACCATTAATATGCAGTGTTGCACTATTCTGATTACGGTCTCTAGGCATCCTGTTTCACTGGTTTTTGTTTCAGATTATACTGTCCCAGTCTTGAAGCCTAATCTGACTAGAGCATGGACCAAGCTATCTATTCACATGTCATACTGTAGTGAAACCTAAAGAAAATTCAGCTTGGGGTATTTCTCCCTTAGAGAATGAAAGGACGGAAGAAGATTGTGCAGAGGTCTCTTTTGCCAGGAGGTTTGTTTGGAATAAGGTGCTGGATTGAGTCACTAGTAATACAAAAAATTTCCTCTGAAAGTGGCCCTACCTCAGATCTCAGTCTGAAGGCAAATCTTCTATTCATAGCCCGCAGCAGAATATCCTGTAAGAGTTGGTTTTGCAACAGAGTGAAAGAAGCCTTTTACTTGCCACTTAAACTGTAACCAACAGATTCTGTTTTCACAGTAGGAATCAGGAAGCTTAGTACTCTGAAAACAGAGACCCCACAGCCTTCAGATGTAATGCACACCTGGAGGGCTCAACATTAGCCTCATCTCAATATTGATATAGCTTATTTTAAGTGTATTTATGCACACTATGTGGAACTACAGTCAATTCAAAGTTTACACCATATTTATATGGATAAGTACTTGGGTTTAGAGCACTAAAACCATCTAAAACCAAAACCAGGTGTGTCACTAGACACACAGCTAATGTGCGGCTGATGATGAAGTGGCAAAATTTGCTTTTGCACATTTGAATACCTAAACTGAGCAAAATTGTGTTTTAAATATTTAATGCAATAAAAATGATACAGTTGATGGTTAGATTTTGTAAAAAAAAAAAAACAAAAAAACCCCAAACAACAACCTACAAAAAAGCTCATCTCAAGTTTCTCAATTTTGTTTTAATTTTTTAATTTAGTTTTGACCATAAGCAGCAAGTGTTGCAATATTTGCAATTGTAACCTTGCAGAGTGACTTTGAGGATGCCTGGATTTCATGGTGTTTGCAAAATGTCTAGGTTAAGACAGCAAATACATCAGAAGTCCAGACAGATGTAGCATTGAGCAGAGCTCCAGAGTAGGTCACAAGCAAGGAGAATCTCTGTCAGGCTCTGCACAGAGGGTCAGGAATTGTGTGGTAAACCCTTCCAGCCACAGATGGGACATGTTCTGACCAGAGGCTTCACCACCAGCTTTTTCACCCTGACTGTGAAGAAGGTGAAGACCGACAGTGCAAACTAGGTGAGATGCAGACAGATCTGGTAATCTAATCAGAGCAGGCTCAAGTCACTAGAGTATCTGCTTAGCTACTTATTCAGAATAGCATTTAAATACTTATTTAAGTACTTACAGCCAACTGATTTTTAAACAGGAAAATTTAAAAATGCTCCCAAGTGCTGCTTAGAGTATTATTGGATCTAGATAAATACATAAAGATTCATTATGCAGTGAAATGCTGGGATGAATCAGCACAAAAACAATGTATATTTTTTATAGATTATGCATCATACATAAAATCCTTACATTAATTTCCATTTGTTTTTTAACACTGTTCACTTTTCAGCACGGATGGCAATATTTCAAAATTTTCACTGAAAATGTAAAATTTTCAAGCCTGATTTCAGAAGTCAATGAGAATTACAAAGTGAAAGACTTAAGGAAGGGAAATGAAAGCCTAAATTATTCTAACTTGTGCTTTTAAATTTCTTTATCATTCAAGGCCAACTTATAAAGTTGAACATGTGAAAGTTTACATATAAGCAACAATGACACATTTGCAGGCCAACGTGAATATACATTTGACCAGGTATTTAAACAAATTGTCAACAATTTGTTTGCAAAGCTTCTGAGAGAAAAGTCTAGACTCTCTTAAAATTACTTATGATGTGAATTTGATGAGAGGTGAGGATCTCAAACATCTCCTGTGCATCAGAGGACATTTTACCACTAACCAAATCAATGCCATCAAAAGAGGCAAAACTACCTAGTGTCCATCCTGTCGTACAAGCCTAGCATTTATATTCATATTACTTATTTCCCTAGGGGAGACAGACCAAGTTTCTTTAAGTGTAAAATTGTTCTAATAAATAATATACTATATTTGTAAAACTCATACCATATGTCAGCAGGGAATACACAAAGATCTCTTCATAGTCTTCTCACTAAAGTACGATTTGTTATCAAGAGAATATTGAAATGTATACCAATATTTTTACATTTAATATATTTTCAAAAGGTATCAATTATTGAAATCTTGTCCACATGTCAACTTAAGGAATGGCCATAGAAGAACAAGTTTCCTGAAAAAGAAGGGCATATCTGTAACTGCAAAGCTAACAAAGCCTTTCTGATTACAAGAGTAGTGGGCACCACTGAAAGTATTATTTAAATATGTAATATATATCTCTTTCATTAATACAGAATCATAAAGGTTAAAAAAGGTTCAGCAAGCAAAGACTTAACTATCAGGGTGACTACATTTACTAAACATTAACTTATTAAGTGCCTGAATGAACTGTTCACAATAGGCAAATATCTGCAAAGCACCATAAAATTATGAATGATATGTTGTATTTACTTTTCATAGTGTGCTGATCTGCAATACAGAAAACACTTTTACCTTTTGGATATACATTAGTTAATAAGTGTAAGAACACTTAAAACCATGTTTCCTCATGTCAAAAACATATATATGAAATTTACTTTCTACAGTTTTTCTCAGTAAGAGCAATAGTGAACCACTGCCATCCTTTCAAATTCAGTATCACCAAATGATGTGTGTAAAACCTAAAAATTATCTAACGCATCACAGCTGGCTGCTCTTGACTTTCTGATTGAGTGGATAAAAAGGATCCAGTGCGATAGTAACACAGAAAACAAGTAAAGTGGTGGAAAAGCAAAACCAACAAAACCTCAGTTTGATTAAAATCAGAATGCTGCCATTGAAACAAAACACCTCTTTCCATAGTCCTCCAGAGGAATTCATGTGCATGAAGAGCAGATTTTGGTTCAAAATACTTTTATACTCAGCAATGACATTTAAAGGGTAAATTTTAGGACACTAAAATTCTGTGCAGAATTAATTAATTATCATAACTTTCTTGCATTGCCATTATTTAATGGGTCCAAATCATGCAGAAAAAAGTCATGTCCAGTTTTGAAACCTGTTTCTTGCCACTTGTGCCTAATGAAAGCAAGAATCTATTTTCTTAGTTGTTTTAACTTCCCTATATACAAAAGTTCTGAACAAAACTGCACCTTTGAATTCACTCACATCTGAAGTACCAGTCTGTACTACCCTAAACTGCTAATTTTCTGCAAGTGTTTACAACTGTTTTCATATTTCATTAAGAAGAATTAGCACACTTGGGCACACATGCCAAAACAAGAAAACAAGAGTACCAGAACATTAACAAAAAAACAGCACACTGGATATTGTACTGGCATCCAAGTGTTTGTTTGGGTAGATATGGAGACTCCACCAACAAGATGAATTGAAGTTCAACAGTAACAAAGGCTGAAAGAATCAACCCTCATTTTACTTACCCACCCAAAAATGTGCAATTCTAATTTATCTTACATAAACGCCCCTTCAAGTACAGAAAGCAAAAACAAAAGTCTTTCCTGATTCTGTATCTAATAAGGATGATCATACAAATAAACTAGTGTTCCCTTATTATTAACAAGAAAAACATAATGTGGTTTCAAAGAGGCATATGATAACCATAACCCCACGTAAGGGGAAGTTTACTTGAGCAATCAAAGTAAAGATTTAGAAGTCAGATTATTTTATCTTAAAGATAATACAGCTGTCACTGAAATAATGAACATCCCTGCTCATCTAAGCAGTCTTATCCACTCTCATTTCTTCTTCAGTTCCCCCTTGCTAACTGTGTAGATTAATTAGTGCTAACCTAGATATATGGAAAAAATATGTACTCCTCCTCCCAGAGTTTTAGGCAAGGAGCCAAAGGCCAGATAGTGAACTATGACAGCAGGGAAAGAACTCTGACCAACTTAGGATCTGATTCTCTAGAGAGTATGCCAGAAGTACTGTGACAATTTTTGGATGGTAGTATCCCCAAAGCTGAGGGCCATCATAGCACTGCCAGTACTAACAATATTCATCTGAGTGGTGCTAGATACTGGATGAAAAATTTAAGGTTCAAAATATTATGACAAAGTTTTTCTTACTCATTTGCTAGTTATTAATTAACAAGCTGCATTATTTTTCTCAGTGGTAGTATTTTGTGTCTGGTTTAAAAGTGAAAATAAACCCCACGTGGATAAACAGTTTGTGTTTACTTAAAAAAAATAAGAAAATACAGAATATAAGCAATTAAAATGTAGCCCTTTAACAGTAGTACTCTTAACAGTGACCATCATCACAATAAATGGTCTGGAATAGATATAACCACTGCATTGTTTCATTGACACACTTCCATAATTCACTAAGTCATAGTCTGAAGGATTTCTTTCTTTCATTAAGTTACCCACAAATATGACATGAACTTTGCATCTAAAATTTAAAGAAAAAGCTTATCCTCAAATTCATACACTTCTTTGGACAAAGGGCCGTCAATTATCAAGCATACAGAAATTGGTTATGGCAGTCATCACATGTTTGACTACCTACACACTGGAGCTTCAAGGTAATTTTGCTCTTTTATACTGAAAGCATCATCAACTAACTGATGCCTGAAAATTCAAAATAACTTTAAGTATTAAAAATCACCTTTTGTAAAACAGTTCTATTCTAGAACAAGTATTTCTGGTATTTAAGGGCAAAACTGCACTTTCTTTGAAATCCCAGTGCTTGCACATTGTCTTCTGTGCCTTATGGCTGCTTTTCCCCCTTCTAGTTGCAAAGCCCACTTGGCAGTGTTTAATTGGGTTTAGGTACTTTAAAGTAAAAGAAACCTACATTATAGCTATCAAGCCCTGGAAAAGGTGAACCTTGAGGTGCTTTTAATCCATTCAGAAGGGCCATTTTAATCCTTTCAGAGTAATTATACTCTTTATCAAAAAAATCTAACTATAATTTGGCATCAGTGTTTACAGTTCTGTAATGTACTGTAATAGTTTGAGATACTACTTTAAGAAAACCCTCCAAATACTGAGATGCGTATTGCAATTCCCTTTTAAAGATTCACAAGTCTTCTAGTGATTTTGCATTTCCTATTTTTATCTTCGTTATAGCATAAAGTGTTATATATTTGAAATGCGCTTTCCACATAAAATCAAACTTGAAAATACCCACTTAGAAACAATATTTCAGTAAATAGAGGGTTTAAGGCAAGTCATTCATTTGGAAAAATTATTTTCCATTTGTTAATCCTAGATTGACACAATTTTATTCCACCCCATCAGTGCCTTGGGATACACAACGTACATTCAGCAAAGGGCACACATATGACCCTATGGACATACGTTGCAAGTCCTGAGTGCCCATTGAAATAATGGTAATATCTTCATATAAGGCGTGACCCACAGGGACATGGCATGGGAGGGGTTAATTTGTTTTGTTTCCAGTCTTGCTATTGTATGTGATTTTCCTAGGTGATGCATTCTTTTCTTACTAAACATCTTTGCAAACAAATACAAACCCCTTTAAAAGGTGCTAAAAATGGGTTTCTGAAAACATACAAAATATATTCATCATAGTATTTACTTAATCACTGTTTTAATGTTTGATATCTGCAGGTTATTTCTTGTTTCTGACTGGAACTATGATTTGTCATGGAATAACTGTTCTTTTGCAAAAGATTTTCTTCTTCTTGTGTTTTGGACCACACAGGCTGGACGGTTTCATGTTTTTTACTTCCTTTTTGAGTTCTTTTCAATGGAAATACCAACAACACCAGGATGCTGGCAATATGAAGACAGAAATAGCAGGAGCTAAAAAACAAATAGAAATAATAATTCAGTAAAACTCTGACCACTCTTACAGGATACTTAAGGAACAAACTGTCAAAACTTACTTGCATACTTTACATATAAGATAAGAAGACATTAATATTTCCTCTAAGAAAAGTAAAATAAGAGGGAAATCAGAAATTAAGTCCTTCCTCACCGTATTTAGTGCTATAAAAGATGTAAGTGAACAGAAATTTGCTTTCAACCTTTTTTCACAAGTTACTTCTGGGAAGTCAATATCTAGTCTTGTTATAAAATAGATCAAGGGCATATAGTAATTTCAAAGTTATTGTCTGGTTTTGGTTGGATTTTTTTCCCCTGCCCCAGGAAAAAGAAGTATATTATGACAGCAAAATGAAGGCACTCTATGGTTTTTCATACATAACACACACCATATTCGAGCATTGGAACAGAAATACAGTTCACTCAGCTAACAAATCAATTTTATAATTATCATTAAACTAGCTTCAAAAATTTTATGCCACTTCTATTTTAAGTTAAAGAAAACAGATAGAATGTGCTTACCTGTAAAAGGTAAAAGAAGGTTTTACAGAGAGCAGTACAAATGGCACAACTGTGTAACTTATTGCTATTTGAGTTGCCATCCATGTTATTATATCATAACATGCTTTAACAGCAGGAGATTCTACAAAATAGTGTCTGATATTGTTTCTTATCTGAAAAAGCAGGTAATAGTAAGTTAGCTTAGGAATATACTTTCAGAGCTCAGACTTTGTTGACACAAAATTCACAGACTGAATGTAAATGCTGCAGTTTGGTCAAATATCTTTGAACTATTCAAAATGCCCATCAACTTCAATAGGAATCCATTCAAATCCCCTGCACTTCATCCACCACAGGAATTTAAGCATTTATCAATTTGAGCAGAATTTAAGCAAATGAATCCTCCCCTAAATCCAATGCAACTTTGAACTGGCTGTCTGCATGAGGCAGACATTCTATTCTATCAAGCCATTCCATAAATATAAAGGGTTGGAGTAAATGAAAGGCAGAATGTTTCTGATGAAAGTTTCTATATAGTATGCCATTTTCATATACTTGTTAGTAAGATATATTTTAGGACAAGCAGTATAAATCAGAATATACAAAATAACAGTTCTTATTACATATTTCAGGAGTCTTAATAACAACTACTATCAAGTGAGACTGTTATAAAATTACTCAGTTTTCTATGCTGAGTCTTTTTTCGTTTGTAAAATTCTGTTCAAACAACAGAATACCAAAGGTATTTAAAAAAAACCCAAATCCAAAACTCAGAGATTTGGTTTCAGTTTTAAGTCTATAATCACAAGACATCAATAAATCTTTTCCCCTCCTTTCTTTGACCAGACTGTCACCCTTGCTCACGCTCTTATTTGCTGAGAATCCAAGAAGGGCTCAATTCAGCCTTTTTGAGCCTGTTGCCACCTCCCAGCCACCTGCACTGAAGCAGTCCTCTGTGAAAAGCTGTACACCAAAGTGCACAGATTAGCTTCTTCAACCTTCAGTTTCCTTAGAACTCCTGGTTCCAAAGAACGTACCCAAGGCTAGCTCCTGCTGATTTAATTCTCTGCATTAAAAACCTTTTCTTACCCTTCTTGTTCTTCTTACCCAAATTGCTGTGTAGATACCACATTCCCATTCAGCCTTTGCTTAGTCACACTGAGTAAAACAAGTACTTCTAGCCACATATCCTTCATCCTGCCATCTCCCCTCACTTTTCTCCTTGTTCCTGAGTGCTGGAGAGCTTAGATGAAGCTTCACAGAATTTCTTGTACAGAAATCTTCTGGTTTAGAACTTGAAGGACAACTTTTAATACAAATCTACATTTGCCCCTAGTAAACACTTGACTATGAAATGTGTAATGATTAAAGGAGGTGAAACAAGTTGAATACCTTCTTAGGTGTGCCAGAACAAAGTGTGGATCAGAGCTGCCACACTTTGCAGTTAAAGGCTGGTACAGTTACAATAAATATGCTCTCATACCTCTAACTCAGCAGTTAAAGTACTGTTAATACTGAAACTCAAACTATTTTTTTACTAGCTTACTGATCGATACATATGAAATGTGAATACAATGCACCTTACTAGAGAAGTCCAGGATGAAGTGCAGTGAGCACTCCAGTTTACTGGACTCATCTCACTGAGTTAACAACTTTTATCAGTGAACCAGAACCTTAGATTTTGCACCAGGCCCTGGCTGATAAATGTCAAAAGTTACCTGTGATATAGTCTGGAAGGAGCAGAAAGCTGTATCTGTTGTAAAGAAAGGAGTCAGTTCTGTCAAACAAGGACTATACCCACATCTTGTGAAGAAAGAGAAGCATCTGTTTTATTGCTGTAGTAACAGCCTAAATCTGAAGTACCAACTTCCCCTAGCAATTAGAGCAACAAAACAGAGTCTGCTTCATTTCTCATTTTCCTGATTCTTTCAACAAAAAAATGTGGTCTGTTATGCTGCTCTGATCTGACATGTAATTTGTTCCTCTTTTCCACTGAGTAACTGATAAACCTGTCTCTGTTCTTACACAGCTTTCTCAAGCAGAACTGTGAGAGATTTCTTGGCAGATTTGCTTGGTCCATATGGTTCTGAATAGCAGCTGCAAAAGCTTGTTAACATGACTGCACTGCTGGCTGGCCAACTTGAAATGGTAGCTGCACTAGAGATTTTTATCTGCTGCTTGAGGGGGAGTGTTCTTTAGTTACCACCTTTACACTGGTACTGGACAGAAATTAGGGAGGGGGAAGACTATAAATATATAGCATTGACACCTCAATTTTAAGCAACGTGTTATCCGTGATTTCTTCAAAGTTATCTTAGATAGCACCAACCTGTTCAGCATGTGAGTAGTACACAATCAGTTAATACAGAGAAAGAACTTCGACAAAAGATACTCTACAAAGATCTTATAGGCTGGGTACAGTCTTGTATGTTTTCACCAATCAATCCCCCTTTATATCTAATCATTCCCACTGCTCTTTTAACTTATATAAGTAAACACCACTATCAGACAGATTGCGTATGAGCTGTAAAGTGCATCTTTGGACTACCAAACATGATCAATTGCTTTCACAAAACGTATTATTTAAGAAGATACTTGGTTGGTACTTACAGCTCGTGCTGCTAGTGTCATCAGTACTCCTGTTAAAAACGTTAAATAATATCCAGGGTAAACCCCATGCCAGATGGCAGAAAGGATGAAGGTTTGGATTGTTGGGCTGAAGGTGGCTCGCTCATAGCACACTCTAGCAAGTCAAAAACAATTCAAGATAAATAACACGAAATAAATCACCCACAATCTTCCCAGTTATCCTTCGTACTTTTACCGGTTACATCTCCAACACAAGTTTGAATACAATTGCAGTTTTCTATTATTTAATAATATTGCCACTGTATTGTGACTTACAGAAAATGTTTTAAGCTACTCACAGGTCCCAGTTCAAGCCCTCAGTGCTAACCTGTGCTCAGTGCCACCACACATGGTACTTATTCATAATGAAGTGATACACAATCATCCAAAGATGGGTGCTGGCGTTAATAAGGGATCTTGAGCCATCCAAGAATGTGTTTGAAAAGCTACACTGGAAGGCACAGACAACCCCACAGACTCTTGCAATGAGTCAGATACATGTTTTTCATAAAATGGAAGCAGCTTATAGGAGAATGGGAAAAGTAACAACTACCTTCAATTTTGAATAATAAAGAACTACAGTTGAACATATGTCTGTGTGACACAATTAGGTGAGCATGATGATGAAATTGTAATAAATATTCTGGTGTTGCAAGAGTATCAAATAAGGACAATGCTGAACTCTGTTATTTAAAAACTGAATTATTAGGTAAGGTTCTACAGTAAAGAATTCTAGAAGAAAGAAGGGAAAAAGGAACCCAAGAAAGGTAGTTTCTAGAAGACAACATTATATGACACAATGACAAACCATCATGATGTGGAAGAATGATAGGAAACATGTAAGGTCCTGATATGGCTTCATCAAGATTTCTTTAATGTCTTTAATGATCTGAAAACCAAAAAGCAATAGGAAATATGGAAATAGATACAAACTAACATGAAGCAAAAATAAACACCACAAGCATCCATGCACACAAATCTATGGCTAACATACAAAAATGAGTTTTAACTAAAAAGGCCACAGACACCAACATGTAAAAAGGTTTTGTAACCACATAGCAAGTAACGGGAAAAGAGAAGAGAATGCATATCTATTATTCAAATATGACAAGCTAATGATACAGAAGGCCAAAACATTCACTACTAATCTAACTACTTTACTACAACGTCCATGTATACAAAAGATTACTGAGACCTACTGATGCAGCCAATGTTGAAGAACAGAAGGTAAAAAGACAGGATCTGAATAGGGAAAGATCAAAAGTGTATTTTGCTAATTTAGTTTGTTCCAGTCAAATAGATGTGGTAAGCTTTATCTTACAAGGTCTTCAGTGTGGGATATGAACACAACCACCTCCTCTTGCCAAAGGGCTTGGCTCACAGTGGCCATTAAGATGAGAACACGGAGCTAAGTAGAGGGCAAGTACTTGCATACGTAATACACAAAACTATCTGAGGACATTTGCCCCAAATAGATCACCTTAAAAATGGAAGCAACACTGGCCAGGCTAAATAGTAAGCAGAGAAGTTCAAAGAAACAATTTTGACAAAGAATCTGTCAGCCTCAGAAGTACAAAAGCATTAGGAAAATTTGTGATGAGTCAGGGAGACATCTTGAAGCAAAATACCAGTCATCAAAACCTGGTCTGACACTGCCAGAAGTCTCCCCACCAGCACCATGACCTCTGTCCAGCCAAGACAGAGCATCCCTGGTAGACATGGAGTTACCTGCACCTGGGTAGGGGACTGCCAGTGCAGTGTGCCATGCCAGGGAGCAGGATCCCATCCCTGTCAGCTGCAGGCACATGAATTTGTGGTATGCTTTTCTAACAGGCACTTGAATCAGCAGGTTCACACCAAGCTGGAGTGCCCACATCTCCCACAGACAGTGCATACAAGCAGAAAGCCTTCAATCCCAGGAGGAGATACATTCCCACATCCTTGGATCAGGAGGTGCAGTTTTCATGGAACTGTGTGCATACACATGTGCTTTTTAAACTGCTTGGCATTAGTTACAGAAGAGTGTTTAGAAATGTTTATTAAACCAGAGCACTAGGCACATACAAAATGTTATCTGTTCTAGTACTGCTATTAATTCTGAACGTATATTTCACTGATCAGTGGTTAATTATGTCTCATTAATAAACTGATACATGGCTTCAATCTTTATTTGGTTTAAACTACTGAAATAGTCCCCTGAAAAATCATTCAGGAGTGAACAAAATGACCTAAAATAACTAACCAAGTTTCAGCTGTATCAATGTAAGTCAGGCAAGATATACTACAAAAAATCATCAGGTTTCAATTTCAAAGAGTAAACAAACTCTTCCATGGATTTGGCAATAATAAATTGTGTTCAAATGCTTCATTTGACGTTCCTAAAAACAAGCCAAGGAAATATGGTCATCACAACAGGTTGAGAAAATCTATTCAAATACAGGTGGTTCAGGTTATCTTAGCCATAATTTGCTCTAGAATTGGGAAGATGCATCAGCTGTTCAAGAAGGTACTGCCCTTGGTCTGGTTCTATTTCATTACTAACTTGGGTGATAGACTGAGAAATGTATTTTTCCACCTTGTCTTCCCTTCCTTTTTTGGGGTGGGAGGTGGGATAGACGAGATTGGCATTGTTTTCGTAGCAGACAGAGCACTAGAATCCAAAATGAACTTGACAGACATGAAGGATGTTCTGAAATCAACAAGACGAACTCCAAGGCATAGAACATCTAATAAGAAAAGTGGAAGACACAAAACAGTACCATTCCTGTAACATTCCTGAAAAAGCATAGCTGGGTATAAATATGAATCAACAGTATGAAACACTGAGTATCAGCTGAGCATGAATCAACAGTAGATTGCTGCTGCAAAAACAAGACAGATATAACTCTAATACATCACAGTATTACCTACAGAAAATAACGGGAATTAATCCAGACAAATTAGTCAACTCTGCCTGTACCAAACCAGGGAAAGACCTTGAAGGTCTGAACAGAAGTACTACATTCACTCTAAGACGACAGGAAGGTTGGAAAGATGTCAGAATCAAGCAAACATTACCAAAGACAAGTGGGATTAGATGGCTTCTTTGGAAAAGAGAGTGAACAGGCTGAGGTGGAACATAACAGCTTCCCAGTCAGGAAACATCATGATACATATTGTTGATATATGCTACTATGTAAATATCTACTTTAACTTGCATGCTTGTAGCAATAGCTCTGAATTACTCTATCTTATGATCTACATATAATGTTTACTAAACTTCTTTGTGATGTGTATCTCCATTAACTCTCAGGGTTTAAATCCTATGAGTCTGATGGTTCAGTTTTGCTTTAGGGAGTATAAAAAAAGAACAGAACAAATGCTGATGTCTGGTATTTCTTGTGAGATAAATAGCTAACATTTTAGGTACTTCAATAAATGGTAAGAAATTGAGGTTTTAAAAATAATGTTTAAAGTAATACAGTAATACATGAGCTTATCCTTCGCTCTAATTGTTGTAGCATTGCAACGAACCAAATGATTAGTAATATAATAAATATTCTCTACCACTATTTATGGACCTCATATATAATGAATCTTACTTGCAACAAAACTTTCAGAAAACATCCACCCTTCTCCCTTTCACTGGGGCAGAATCAAATTAGATTATCCTCAAAGATTTAGACTATTCTCAAGGATTCTTCTACTATTGATTATCCTCAAAGATTTAGACTATTCTCAAGGATTCTTCTACTATTGTTTTTAAAAATATTTACTAAAGGAGATGCTTTAGTTTTTTTCACCTCTTCTTTTATTGTCACCCTAAGCAACTAATTTGCATTTTTTTCTTTAATTTCTTAACAGAAGTGTTATGCTTCTTTACTAATAAGAGCTTTTCTTCAGAATCATTCCATTTAGGAAATCTGAAAGTTTGTTGAAATACAACCTTTTCCTATTAAGTTTTAATACTGATAAACTTCTGTTCTCTAACTAAATCAAAATAGCTAGATAACTTTTTTCTTTTATTATATGATACATTTCACAATACCTGCAAAAACATGCAATTCTTCTCTGTTCACTGTTCTAGCAATAGATTCTATTGACTATTATAAGCCAACCAGAATAATCATATAAAATTCAATTTCTGTTTTTAATTGGGTCAGCAAAATATGAAATTATGGAAGAAAGAGATATCACTATGAAGAAATTTGATCGAAAAAACATCCTGTTGCCAGCTATCTTAGAATAAGGGGTAAAGTCCTCTGAGTGATCCTGAGATAGGAGTCTCAGTTAAACTTGCAGCTATTGATACGAGATAACAGACTGGAAGAAGGGAATCAGCACCCGCACACTACTCAAGAACACTTTTACTTTCTAGTTACCACAAAGAATCAGAAACACATAGTTCACAGGGCACTGTACCTGTTTGCCAGACAAGCAAAAAGAGTGCAGCTGACAGCCCATTGTAGGGTTTGATGTCTGTCATGCACTTATAATGGAAGGAGCACAGAAAGTTCTCTCACAAAATGTATGGAAGTTCCTATAATGCCATGGGGCTAAAAATAATACAGAGCTTTCACAGGCTGAGATGTACGTTTTGCCTGACACTCTCAGCATTAGCACTGGTTTGAATGCTAAGAGAGGAAAAACAGACACCCGCATGGATTAAGTTTTAGGTTCCCTATGGCCAGTGAAGAAAAACAGTTCCTATCATAACCTGATAGACTACACTAAGAGAGAACTCCTAAATTCAGAGGGTTAATTCAAGTATTACAAGAAGAATGTACCATGCAGCTGCTAAACAACCGATGTTTTGTGGGGTTTTAGCTTTAAATGTTATATCATCTTCAAAGAAATACTTATCTAAGAAACTTCTGTGGAGAAAAGATTTCCTGTAAGTAATAAATACCTTTTAAGCCAAAGAGCTGTTTGGATATTCCAGTTATCAAGAAACATCTTGAAACTTGTGGAAAACTGTAAAGTAAAACAAAATAATTATTTCTATAATTGTAAAGTGTTACAAAATGTTTCAATATTCTTGTGTATGAATTAAAAACCCTCTCCCACCAATTTTGTGATGAGTTGAATAAGTTATTTGCTCAACTCCTTATACCCACAAAATATTCTGGAAGTCAACTGACAAGTAGAACATGTTCAAAACAGACTATTTTCCATCCGTTTCTAAGGGTGTGAACACGTCAATGACTTAGAACATATTCACTACCTTAAGGAACAAAATGCGTAGGAAGTTACTGAAATTACAAACAACTACCTACATGTAGTTTTGTTTTTTTTTTGGAAAGAGCCAGAAACAAACCTCTATTTGCTGGATTCTCAGATTTGATATTAGATCCCAACGTGTGACTCCATTTTTATCATAGCCTTTAAAACCAAATCCTGCTGCATTATTAATTGCATCTGCTGCAATGAAACAAAAACAAAAAATTAATTATAAACTGCCTGTATTAGAAACTGTGCATCACACAGCATGCAGTTAGTTCGAAATATTTATCACATTTGAAGGCTACTTTTATTTTTTCTCTTAAATACTGAGGATCACTTGAACAAACGGAAAACAATCCAAGCAACACACTGGCTTTCAATTCAAAAGCTTGTACAAAAGCATAAGAATGAAAGGTAGTACTATCTACTTCACAGAACAGATGTTCCCTTTCTCTCACAGCACCTACTTAGACTTGCTTGAGCAATCTGACAGAAAAAACAAACTCAATGAGATGCATCAAGACTAGGAGACAGTGTCTGGTTGTAATGATTGGAGACAGCAGCTCAACGCTCAGATGTGTCTTTGGTGTCCATTATGCAGCAGCAGCGATGTTTAATGCATAAAGATAAAATTGCACAACTCCCTACAAGCAGGTGCATGTTCACAGCAACCCGTGCAAAGCAGCGCAAGCCTAACAAAAGAAAACAGTAATTTTCTCAGTGATGCAGCATTTGTCAAACTTCCACTAATGGCACAAGGCCCCTGTTAACACCTCAATGTGAAGTGTCTACAGTGCATGTCAAAGGTCAGATAGTGCAAAGCAAACAATAGTTTTCCCTAGGAGAAAAAGCTGCTGCTGTCATCTGGGCTATGCAGGAAAATCCAAGGGATCTCTACTGCCTGTCACTTTCAGTCATCACTTTTGCCTGAGCTTTGTTAGCCACTAAAATTTCCTCAGCAGTTCAAATTAGGATGGCCACAGACAAGGAACTGAGGTGCGTTTTTTCCCAAATATTTCCTCTGGTGGGCCAGGTGCTTGGTGGCATGGACCCAAACACAGACACACGTCCAGGAGGTGCAAACCCAACCACGTATCCACTTACATGAATAACTAAGTGACCATGGGGAGAAGAGTACCAGCCCTTCAGGTAAAAAGCTCTGCAGAAGACATACAGATCTAGTCCTCTAGTTACAGGGCCTGAGCCCTCTGTTAGCTCAGAATTCATCTAAAGCACTGTAATTTTAAATTACAGCTAGAATGTGGGAGATACTGGACAGTTTTTACTACCATTTTGAAAAGTATTCACTTCATACAATAGTGACATGCAAGAAAAATTTGTATCTTTTGTAATTTCCTTTTGTCTCGATGACTTTTTCAAGGTATAAATGTAGCGTATTTGGAAAGTAAAAGAAACAATTTACTCCAACACACAAGCAGTTCCCTTCCTGGAGTTCAGTTTCTCCAGTTATCCAGCAGTCTGGAATAGGGCTTTGTGACATTTCATTCAATATAGGGTAATTTATAATGTTTTTATTTTCTTGTAAAAATTTTTTTAAAAAGCATCTTTGAAAGCAACAACTTTTGCTGCCATACATCTGATGTCAGTGATATCAACTTCAAATATGGTTTTATGCTCACTTAGAAACAGTTGAAAACACAAACTCTGTACTCTTTTGCTTGTACAAAGCCTATGGCTAGAGGAACTACTCATTTTATTAACTACCATTTTAGTAAGTATTTGATTAAAGTAATTTATTTCATTAACAATTTTTTTTCTGAAGTAATATACAACTCAAAAGCATTACATCCAGAAAAACTGCTAAAGCCCCCTCACATTCTATTCCTACCACTCTAAGTTGAGATGCAGCAAAGTGGAAGGAAGATGGTAAAAAAAGCTATTTAGCAAACTAAAAGTACAGAGCTGGCATTGTTTATTTTCTTTGGTATTTTACCAAAGGAATGCTAGCTCTACACTGCTAGCAAGTGCATAAGGAGACGTTTATCTGAAGTATTAAAGGAAAAAAAAAACCAAACAAAAAACATCAAGATTATTCATTTCTCAGATGACTCCTACTATTTACAGATTATGATACGGATGCATAAGAACACAATATTTGAAATTATTTCATTCCACAACAAGCCCCAGAATTACTATATCCAGACAAGCTGAAAGCATTTCATTCATTGACAAGGAATGAAACCAGCAGCTGTAAATGAGTCATGCTGCTCTGCCACATTAAAGCTTTCTTTATTGCATTGTTCCCACAGATTCTCTCTCAAAAGAATTATGAAACAAATATGTAAAACCGGAGAGGAGGAGGAAGCTGATGAAATCTGTTGTGTAAGCCACTTCCAAGATGTCAACTTTCATAAATAAAGTATTTTTCTATTGTGGGTTTGTTTTTTCGGTTGGTTTGTTTGTTTTTTTTTCAAATACTGTGAATTAAAACAAAATAGTCTTTAAACTATAATTTATTCACTTGTCTTAAATCTGTTACTAAGGTTGTTTTCCCACCGGTCATCCAAGCTTTTAGTAAACAAAGACTAAAACTAAAGTGTCACCCATCAAATTCTGAAAATAGGACTGTAGATGCCACCTACTATTAGTAACATTATGATACATCTGAATTTCAATATATTAATTTTCCTTCATGCTTGAGTGACATCAAGGAAATTACTGATAACTAATGACAGAAAGATGTTAAAGTTAACCTTGCAGATATACCAAAAATTAAGGTATAAAAATAAATTGAAAATAAAAAAAAAAAAACAAAAATGAGGGATTGTACATCAGACTAAATTTAAAAACAAACAAACAAACAGTCGTTGCTCATTAAAACACTACCACTCTCCAAAACTCCTTAGGTTTTGCTCAGACCCGTAAAGGAGAGTACCACCTAATCTGCAACACTGTCACAACACTGTGCTAACATTGCTCAAAGAGAGAGATGCATTCAGGTTTTCCGAAGGCCTCAAGAGGGCACTGCCACTTTTTAATACATGCTAAAGTGTGCAGTATCTCAAACGAAACTCAACATGTGCCCTTTCTGTTATTACCATATTTTTAAATATATACTTACCTAAAGTCCATGCAAAATAATACTTGGGTCTGGCGGCCATAAGTGACACATACAGGTAGAAAAGCCTTACAGGCCATGATGCTGTAGCTCTGAAGTTATCATCGATGTTGTATTCCACAGGCAAAGTTTTTGTAATAGTCATGTGGAAGAGTAGAGACAATCCACAGATCAAGAGTTTCTGAGCCACAGCTATCTGAAAGTTTAAGACAGGAAATTTTGTAAGCTTCACTTTTTCATCTTCATGAAACAAAAGAAAGTTATAATCTTCCTTCACTATACAGATATACATGTATGTCAATTTTTCAGTAATACTTACTATCAACTTTAAAATAGTTGGTAACATTTTATAGATACTCAGGGAATATTGTTATACTGATCAAGTTGCAAGCACAACTTCTGGCAAACACAACAAATCCAGTCTGAATAACAGGGAGCCTTTAAAAACCCTTCAATAATAGGAACATATTTTGCAGCTTCAATTTTTTTTCTCATTTCATGCAAGTAAATTGTTAAGATATCATAACACAAAACATATAACCTAGGACAGAGTACAACTACTGCAGAGATTCCAAGACAATGGCGAACTTTCAGTTCATGTTCAGTAATCTTTGGCATAAGGCAGGTGTTCAGTTGCTGCCCAACTTAATATATCAATCATCTCTGTTAGATTAGTACAGAATCTAAATGATAAACCAACTAAAATACTGAAATGATTTATGAATTTTTATCCAGAATACCTCAGTTCTACACAGATCTGTTTTCCCAACCAGAGTAATCAAGTTATAAGGGGACAAATAATATGCTCACAGACATGTAAAAATATGTTGTTCAGATAGGACCTACTCAGATGTCCTCAAAACTCAGCTTTGCTATAACAACCACAGTAAAGCATAAGTATTATTTTTAGGAAGACATTTCTAAGGTTCTATTATAAAAAGACACAGAGCAATAATGCCTGACACTGACTGATCTAAATCACTAGTCTGACCCATACCCCAATTATCACAGAACATGGTAAGACATTAAACCAAGCACCTACAAAAGAGAAGTTTGAGGGCTAGTTCACTTAAATGTGATTTTAAATTTTTATTTTAAGTAATCTCAATATTTAAACATTACAGTTTTAATTTACATTAAAATTCTACAGAAACTAAACTTGACAAGAAAATATTCAATCTATTTTTCTTTGAAGCATCAGAAAAAAAATATAACCAGAATCCTTTCTCTGTCCATGCTGCTTCCAGTATACCTGCCCAAATTTTAAAGATAACATCCCATCTCACTGAGAGTTCAGCTTCACATATCTAGTTCCAAAATAAAGGGTAACTCTGTTCCATGATACAGAATGGAGCATTAAACGTCCAACTGAAAACACAGACTTCTGCAAGACACACAGTATCAAAGATTCACCCAGTCACACAGATGTCAGAGGTGGTACAACATAATAAAAATTAGACTTGGAAAAGCTAAGTGAGGCTATTTTTGAATATTGCATATATTTCATGTGGCTCATCTCAGAAGATATTTCAGAGAGGATCAGAAATCACAGTTGGAAAACTCAGAAGGCAACTACATATTAATGGCTGAAGTTGGTGTTTATTTGTTTCTACTTGCTTTCTAATGAACTTAATTTGAATACTTTACTCTATTACAAGACTTCAAAATGATTGGCATTAATTTTCTCCAAGTGTTCCTTTGTTATTCTAGAACTATTATTGCACCTCTTTCTTTGCTAGAGCAGAGGGAAAGTTCAATTGACTTTTTTTCAGGATTTAAATAGAAATTAATGTTCATAAAATCAGTGATTATGAACACTAATGAATCTTTAATGCTTGTATGCAGTATCTGATAAATACAGAAGTTTGATATTTGTAAATACCAGAAGGTATCACCCCAAAGTTCTCAATACAGCTGCAAGGATTTAACTTCAAAATCTAAGCCATAATGGAAAGTCATGTTCAATTTTGCATGAGAAATGGTGATTGCAAGATGGCAACACTAACACACTCAAAATATAAACATGAATATATAAAATAGGCATTTTCCATCTGAAGACTACTATAAAGCCTAAAAAATGTTTTGGCAACTTATATGTAGTGTTCTGTCTGTTTAAAGACCTGCTTTGTGCCACTGCCACTATTTACCAACTTTTCTACTAGTAAATAGAAACCTTTAATCTGTCTATTCAATCCAAAATATGTTTTGTACCTCTATTCTATTTTGTACCTATATTCTGCCTCTACAAAGTCTGGGAGCTGAAATTTTGGGTCTTAAGCAGAGTTTCTGAAGGACAAGCCAAAGACAGGCTGCACTGCAAAGCACCAGTCCTGCCCTGTGCCAGTTCTTGGCTGCAAGTTTAGCTCTTGTTCCTTATAGTGAGTCAGATTAGAGAAATAAATCAGATGAAAACCTTGATTTTTGGCATTTTGTTTGGGTTTTTTTATTTGGTGGTTGTTAGGGGATTTCGGGAGAGGGGTTGTGTTTTTTGGTGGTTTTTTTTTTTTTAATGACAAGTTAGTTTCAGCCTAGACCAAGTGATCCAAACAAGACTACAACACTGTGCACTGACACCAACATAACCCTACAGTTCAATTACATATAGAAATGCATTTGGTAAAACATTAATTCATTTCCTATACAAATTATTTTACAACAAAAAGGTAGATAGACCTGGCTTATTTAGTTTTGATAAACAACTGGGCATACCTGTATAAAAATATCAAATATGATCAACACTGGGAAGGCGAAAAGGTACCTAAACTACAAGGCCGTGGCAGGACAAAATTAAATGTGCATAAATTAGGTGGGAATATAATTAGATTGAAAGCTAGATACTTAATTGGAGAAAGGAGTTCAGGAATAGCTTTTCAGTTGAAGAAATAAAGGTAAAACACTCAGAGAGCTCAGGAATTTTATAAATATATCACTGCATAACCACATATAATATGTAAAAATAAATACAAAAAGGTAGAGATAAATTTTCAAAAAATTTATTTGAATGAACTTGTTCTTGGCTAACAAAGAAACAATAGGAAGCTCAATATAATATTGAACTGTATTAAAGCACATGACTTTCGGGAGGTTGGTACTTCAGATAAATATTAGAGGTAATTAAGAAAGAACTTTATAACCTGTAGGAAAAGTCTGCATAATAAGCAAAAAAGTAGATATCTGCTGACAGGAATCTTGTATTTTAAGGGTAGCCATAATAAAAAGAAACTTACAAAGACAGATATTAATTTCTGAGAGTTGACACCACTTTTGAGCACCAACAACTGATAGCTTGCAAAAAGGCACAATAGGAGGGATATAAGAGGTAAGTTTTAATATGGTGACTTGATTCATTTAACATGCAATGAACACAGCAAAAATACTAAACCAAGTTAACATCATGCAATCAACACACATTACAGAGGAGGAGGCTGGCATGAACTATTTTGGTTATGTAATTATATTTAACAAAAAATGAAACTTACTGTAACTTAGCTCAAGGACTTTTTTTAATTTACTACATTAACATTTGCTGATCCCCATTACATTTCTTTTTTTTTTTTGAGTTACCTAACAATTTATTCTTCTTGAAATAATAACATGAGAATCAAGGAGCAAATTCAAAGTATTAATATAAAGTTAATGGTATTTAAACATTCTTCTAGAACAAGCTAATGAATATTTTATTTGATGCAGCAAATGCAGTGAAATGGTATCATTCATATTTCTCCAAAGCACACAATACTCTCTGGTGTTATAAAATGCAGCCAAATTTCTCTAACACCAGTTGGGACATAAAGTATCAAGAGCATAAACAGCTTCTTATTTTTATATCAAACACTAATGCAGCATAAATTGCAAACATTTCAAGCATCTTAAGAGCAATTCTTTTTAAAGAAAACTGCTTACCTGAAAGAAGAAGCCATCATAGGTTTACATTTATTTCTATTGACCTTGTCCAGGTTACTAGCAAGATTATGTGATAAAAAGCCAAGAAGTCCTACCAGGCAATCAGTAGATGCATGTCCAGAGAGTACTGATATGGTCAGATTTGGTTTACTTCCATTTATTTGCAGTAATTTTACTACATAACATTTTTTAACATAACAAAAATAGGGTTTTAGTACACAAGACTTTACTGAGCCAAAACAACGTTGAGAAACAAGAGAAGTGTCTGTTTTGTCAATACAACACATCAGTGCAGGGTATGGACCACGTGGTGTCAATCTACACACAGAGTTGTCCCCTTGTCTTTCACCCTTCCTAAGTACTTGCTCCACAGCACACCTGTGTGAACTGATGTGCTCTGTCAACTCGTGGAGCAGTTTGAAGTGTCATCATCCTCCAGCCACTAGTTTACATTCCTGTGCTGCAAGTTACTGCAGCCACAAAGGATGGGTAGAACGGAACACGCAAAGTCCTCATCCACTTTCAAAGGATGGAATTGGCTGGAGATGCCACAACTGATGGGGAAGCACTCCCTCTTGGCCCAGCTGTGGGGCCGCAATCTCTAGATGGTAGGAGACAAGCAGCTACGTGTGGGAATGCCTTCAGCTGTTCCAGCAACAGTTGCTCATCCATAAGACACGGAGAACATGGGTGTCTGGCGTTGGAATTAGCAGAAGCCATCCATCTCCAGTGTTCCAGCCAACCCCATAATAATTCTGCTTCTTATGTGTGTTAATAATTATCTTAAGCACATGCAAATGTAAATGTCTAACACACTTCTATTTAAGAGAATATCAAAAGAGTTAAAAGATAATATTCAGTACCCTGAGCATTAAATTAATTGGATTGAATTTTAAAAGTAACAAGCTTTGTGAGCTTTTGATTTTCATTCAGGTCATATCATCTATTTTGTAAGGCATGATCAACTGCATTTGGTCTCTTCTCTCATAACAGAACAAAGAGGAAAGAAAGAATTTTGTAGCTTAGAGTACTATTCATAGTGTTATGGCTAGTACATCTTTTACTACACCCTTACTATCTCTCTACATGACTGAAAGCATGAAAAATGAAACTATGTCTATAAATGTTTTTCAATTTTTCACATGTGACTGTTTTCTATTTTTTGCAAATAAACATTAAAAAAACAATATAATTTCAGAACATTCATGAAACCTTGCTGGAATTTTCAAGTCTCATCTGCTTTCAAATGACAAACTGCACACTTTATCCTTACCAGGACTTCTTTTTTGTTAAGCACAGTATATGCTTTGAAGGAAACATGCATGAACTGCTTTAATTGAAAGATGGCTTTTTACCATATAAGCTTGTCAGGAAGCTCCAATTTAATCTGTTTTTATCCACAAGATCCAGACTGGAAACCCTGGAGAAAACCTGCCTTAAAAAAATAAGCATATAACTTTTTGAACAGGGAACTATTCTATTGATGAATGAACCCCAGACAGAGCTCAGAACTTATGCCTGTAAATGAAGAGTGCAAAACAAGCTTTTCATGCAATGATTACATAAGCATCAGCACTGCAAGAGTCATACATCTTACATTTGGGGAAGGATCCGTTTGTTCATATTTTGTATCTTCCTTCCCATTTGCTTCAGACTGTTGCAGTTGGTATGATCTGCCTTCAATGAAAGTAATATAGTCTTTGTAAGAGCATAACGGGCCTGCCAGGATACCCATGAAATTACAGTTGTAACTTAAATACTCCAGTAGACTTGGCATGCGTCTGTAATTCAAAGACAAGCAACTCGTGAGATGGAATGCGTAGTCCTACAGAATTTCCACTGTAGGAAAAAAGTCATACTCCATGTTATCGCTTACTCTGACTGCAGTAAGAACCACATGTACAAAAGCAGCTTGTGTGTTTTTTGTAGTAACAGCTTGAAACATTCTACACATAGAATTTCTTTCCAATCCATACTGAGCATTTTCAGACAGAGCTCCTGAACTCTAAGGACTCTTCTCTCCTTGCCCAGCAGAGGTGTTTGGCTGACGCTGAGCCTGGGGAAGGACAGGGAGGGCTGTTCTCTAAGTGTTTGTTCTCCTATATTAAGTTCTCTATTTTCCCCTCAACAATTGAATCAATAAACAAAGGCTTGTGTTAACTGGCAATAATTTCAATTAAAGCAAATGTCTCAAGTCAAGACACTCTTGCCCAAGACAATACACTATTTTCAAGTCTCCTGAATAAAGAAAGGAGAAAGATAAGTTAAATATCAAAAAGCAGAATTAAACAAGCATCTTCCTTCACCAGCTACTTCATATATGTGAACTAGTCTTCTTTGTGATACAGCATTAATTTGCATACACTGCAAAGAACTTAGAATGCTTTTCCTGAATAAGTATAAACCTACTTCTAGTGATATTTTTCAGAACAGATGTACAAATTAAGCCACAAATATAAAAAGTGTTCGTCTGTGTTACATGAGCTTGTAAACTTTCTGTCTTGAATGTGAACTGTAGAAATTGCACAGAGCATTAATAAAGCAGATGAAACACTCCCAAAGCAGAAATGTGTGAAAGCCTACCTGACAGCCAAACACCTCTGTGATGGAGTCAAGTCTTCATTTTTCCGAAACATTCCTAGGGAAGAGGACAGGAAAAAGAAAATATAAAGAAAAGCTTAACCCCCCACTTTAATAAGCCATTTCTTTACTCAGCAGAGTAAGCCTCATGCTGCACCGTAATTTCTTAACCTCTCCAGTCACTTCAGAGGTATTATGTCACATAACATTTTTGCTGGAGTTGAATCAAACAATTCTTACTGTTGACAGAATTACAAACTCTCATATCTTCAGTTATATCCAGCAGTGCCTAAACCTGAAATCACATGGATTTCAGGAAAGCATTAAGCAAATTTGTAGTAAGTGTTGACAGAAACAACTGTGTTGGAGGCCGGTTTTGGACTAGAGCAGAATTCACGGAATGGAAGGAAGCCACGGAGGACCCCGGTTTCCAGCCTGCCATTTGAGAGACTTTTGTACAGGGTCCCCTAGGGTAGCTTGCCTGGGTATGTTCCCTGTGTGTCACTCCCACTTCCCTGTCAATCCTGTTGTCCTACCAATCAGCTGTCCAGGGAAGGTTTTCCCAGGACCTCCCCGTTCCTGTCCTTTATAAACCCACCATCTTGCATAATAAACAGATGGGTTTATTTGCCTGAACTGCACACCGTGCCTGCATCTCTTCTTTCGGGGCTCAGTCGCGGGAAACCACAGCTTAGAAGCCAAGAACCCATCCGGTCTGGATTTCCCCTTGTCCATAACCACAGCACAACTGTCCTACGTTGGTTATGATTTCAAAGTCTGCAGGTTTTAAAGCTCTTTATTCCCAGTCCTGGGAACCAGACAAGCCCCCAAACCCTTTCAAGATTGCAGGGAATTACATTAGTCATTACAATTTTAATGTGTAGAATGAGTACAATCCAAGACAGATTTCAGCAATTCTAAACTCAAGGCAGACACCTTCTCCCTGTAAGTGAAGATTGAGACCAAGGTCCAGCAAAGCAGGAACAGCAGCAAAGGGTACTACAGTCTCTTTCACAACGACTAATTAGAAGCCCTAACCCCTGCTAGCAGGAGGCAGGCCAGGTCTAAGTTCAGCAGCAAGACTGAATTTACCTTCTTGCCATATGAGGCTCTTTGTGAAATGCTGGTGACCTACATCTGAAAAATAGTCTTCAAAATCTGTACTCTGTTAAACTAAAACATATTCCCATAAAATAGACAAGTAAAAAATATGACTTTCAACCTGAAATACACTAATTCAGAGACACACAAAAGTAGATCTCTCTCCTTCAGACAGGGGTTGTTTATACCAGCCCTCACTGCCTGCCAAAATGACCCCTCCAGCTCCTCCTGCTGCCTCTCCATGGCTGACATTCCTACATGCAGCCATTTCCTGCTGTTCCCATTTGCAATTTTTCTTTGCCATTGCAAGCACTAAAAACTTTATTTTTATGCATATAGCTTCCTAAAAGAAATTAAGCTTATGAAATCCCACTTGAATTATCTTCTTCTATGGCAGTGCTTAAACCCAACAGCCAACTTTTAACCAAGTCTGATGAAAGAGTAAAATTACTATAGATATGAAATCCCAACACGCTTTATGAAAATAGGTGTTTCTACAGAAGATCGTCCTCCTCTCATAGAAGAGTTGCCTTCATCCCCACCCCTTGATTACAGTAAATCCACAGAGGGGAGCCCTTATACTTGATCCAAGCATAAGGAAACTTTCAAATGGAGCCAATTTTTTTTTTTTTCAGACATAAAAATCAGTCAGGCTTATGACAAAAAAAGATTGAGGGGCTGGGGGGAAGTAAAACCTAATTTAATTCTATGACTCATGGAAACACTTGTTCTCTGAAGGGAAGATAACTGTTGTCTCAGTGTGACTCCAGTGTGACCATGACCTACACACACTTACAACTTCAAAACCACACTTCTAGTCTTGGCCAAAGCCAAGAACACAAAGGGGTTAGCAACTTGCCATCTCCTCTCTTTCAACATGACCTGAAAAAATGTCTTCCTTGGTCCTGATCCTTCACAGTGGAAAGTCACGCCCATTCATACTCACTCCAGGCAAGAAACTGAAGAGCCAAGTATCAGCCCCTAACTTCATGCAGGCACCTTCTCATCTTCATCATTACATTTTCACATCCTTGGTGCTACGCTGATAAAAGTACTGAATAAAAAATGTGGAAGAAGCATTTTGGAAGACTGTGTGACCTTTAAGGCCATAAAGATTACAGTTCACAGGTAGTGAATCTTGAATTGAACACAAACTTACACAGAAAATTAACACAACTCCTACAGATAGATGGAGATCCCACAACATGGCTAGTGTAGAGAAGTGTCCCAAGCAGAGCTTTCAGTCTCTCACAGCCTACCAATGCAAACTGACCAGAGCAGGAGCCTCCTTTGCCATTATATCCTATTTGAGTATTTTACCCTTAAGTCACAAAGAGGAAGAGATCACCAAGTGTGTTCAGAAGAACTTGCATAAAGCCAGACTAGCCACTAAATAAAGTTAATTAGTCAAATGAAAGATTTTGCATCATTGATGTGGTATGAAAAGGGAGGGGAAAAAACCCTCAAACCTGAAACAGAGGATTCTAAGCACTGAAATATGATCTCTGGTTTTGGAGGGGCGAGGAGGAAAGAACTGGCCTATTTAAAAAAGGTTCCAGTTATATACATAAATAAATAAGAACTCAGTTAAGGCCCAAATAACTTGGTAAGCAGTGCACTTGCTGTCTCAAACATACTGCATACAAGTAAGCCTCCATTAATTTTTCAATTCCCTATCTCGCTAAGATTTCCCTCCAGCCAGCAGATTCTTTGAGGTCAGTTTAGTGGCTTTCCCTGTTGTTTTTTTTTTTTAAATGCCTTCTCAATGCCTTGAAGGCCCATTTATCTTGTTTGCACAGCACACAAGAACAAGGAAACCATTGATCTCTGTCATAACCCTGACAGCTTTCAGGAAGCCATTGATAACATTTTTTAAATCACAGAAAAAGGTGCTCTTATATTGATGCTTATCCAATATGAGATGAGTTAATATATATACACTCAATATTTCCCAGGCAGTGTAAGCCCAAGGGAACAGAGACCTCATAACTCATAGCTGTTCCCTACCTACTACACACTGGAGAAGAAGAGCCCTCACTTTGGCAGAATGCTGCTGCTAGGGAACTCCTGTGGGTTTGTAACTTTTCTTTGGGGATTGTAAGAATTGTTTTCTCCTATCCTAAAGCAGGACACTGCCACAGTAGCTGCAGTTCTTAGTTGCTACCAAATCACACAGTGGAGATTAGAGAAAATGGGTTTTATCGAACATCTGTTAGAAAGGTGAAACAATTTGGCCATTCAGCAACTGTAACTCTACTTTCTCATCCATAAAGCAGGAAAGACTCCAATGTTCCTTCCCTGGTAAAAGAATTCTGTAAATCATCAGTAACAAAATTTATCCCTAGTGGTCTAGATCACGAGGAAGTTCCATCTTTCCATTCCTTCTCAAGAGCCCGTATCCAAATGGTAACAAACCCAACATCTTCAGGCACACACTACTATCCTGCCACATAGGTTTTATTACAAAATAAAAGTGATTTGGCAATTCATACTGAAACAATAATGTCATGCTGTTACTATCACAAAAGGGAGGACTTTAAAAACAAAAAAGAAATCAAGAGACTATTAGAGAGAGATCATTAAGAGAAACTCTTAGGTATGAGAAAGCATCAAGTTACCAAAAAAAAGCCAAAAAACACCAAAAGACCATCACAGCACAGCAGTTTTACTGATGTAATTAACAAAAATATTAGAAAACAACATTCTTGGTTCAACAGCTGCAAAATTTTTGCTATAACACTGAGATTTATAAAGTGGAAGTGGGTCATAATGACCTATCAAAAATCCTTAACAGTATTTAGTTCTACATATATAAGCACACATTTTTCTGTTTCAAGAGTTGTGAAAATATAAACAAGAGAAAACTGAATAACAGTAATCATTCAAATAACAATAATAAATATCTATTTGAAATCAGAAAAAGGGCATTGATAGTTTATGAGAACTTTATTTTCATAAATGTAACATTCTTAACTGACCTCTGCCACCACAAATATGAAAAAAAAAAACCCAATCTGAAAAGTAATTTGACCAAAACATGGTATTTTCCTTCTTTCCATGGTGTCACATTGTGACAATCAGCAATTCAGCCTGGTAATCCTGTTCTGGTCTTAAGGTATCTACTTAAAATAAATTTGAACTACTACCTGCAAGCTACAGAAACACATAAGCTGTGCAGCACTTCAGTACATCCACATTTCCAGTCTTTAAGCCAGAGCAGACCAATACTAAAAGTTGTCTGTCAGCCTTTCTGCTGAATATGAGAATTATTTGCCTTTGAGAGAAGTAAAAGTTAACTAAAAATAAATAAATATTTACATCAACTAAATCAAGAAACATTCTTTAATACTTCTAACACCGTTTCTTTGTACAGCAACAGCTAACAAAACCATTTCTACCAACATAACAGCAGGTACTGCACCTTGGATGGGGCTGCTCATTAGCTGCAAACCAACAACAAATTTACTTTCTACTTTAAAAAAAAAAAAAAAAAAAGAAAAAAGTATTGGCTGAAAAAACCCCCAAGTATATTGTATAGAACCACAACCTGGTGAGGCGGGTAGTAATAAATAATTAAGACCAGGACAATTAGTACAATGTCTGTAAATAAGCTTCATCACCTTCACTTCTTTTTCCTCATCTCCTTCCCATTTTCCATATATTTCATCTGTGCAAATGTTAGCACACTGACTACTCATTTTTGACACTGTTTATTTGAGAAACTGTAAGGCAAGAACTATCAAAGACTGAAATTCAAAATGTAAATCACAATACACGAAAAGCATACTCCAGATTTCTTCAGGTATAAATTTATGATCCACACAAACTTCTGATAAATCTGTATTACACAGCCAACTTAAATTAATCCTACGCAACTTGCATAGAGATTTCCTGCTTGAAGAAACCCCCTTACCATAAGAGCACAGGGGTATAACAGTTACAGGGGGAGTTGTTATTTATTTATGGGATTCCATGCTAGTTTTCAACTTGGAATCAAGCATATCCACTTGGGTAGACAGACTCTTGAAGTCAGCATGAGTGACTGGCCTTCATGATTATATTCAGTTCACTCCAGGACCTTCAAATGCAGCACTGAAACACAATGAACTGGCTGCCATGGAAAGATCAAGTCCAGAAGACTTGCCTTTACCACAAAACCCACTTAATTGCAAAGAGAATCCTAAAGTTGACCAAGAACTTCCACCAGCACTTTTCTTTCAGCTCTTTACTTTCATTACCTTTCCTTGGATGTACTGGTAAAAAACAAGGGAGGAAAATAAAGTGATTGGTGATTAATAGGGCCAAGCTGATGTGACCAGAGGCTCAAAGTGCCATTAATCACTTAATAGAATGGTTTTCAACATTATCTCCTCTCCCATCAGTATCTCTCTACATAATTTCCTATGGAAGCATGGACCTTTGTACAGTGAACAAAAGCCCACTGATACCAGGTTTGTTTTCATTCATTTCTCATGAAGGATCTCTTTTTAAGTTGTCTGCAGTTAAAAAACTTTGTTTTAATGCAATCTTGGTTTCCCCGTACAACTTTCCTTAGCAGCTCCTGACACCAGACTTGCAGTTGCTCCTGAATTCACGCTGGTCACATCAACTGTTCACACTGCAACTGTGATCATCCAACTCAAGTCAAGGATTCTGCTAAAATGCAGACAACAATATACTACCAACTACTCCTCATGGGCTGACAAAGACTTTAGAGATCAACAAGGAGCAAAAGTTCAAGATTGAAACCTAGAATTCAATGGTATCTACAAGAAATCCAGACATAAGATCAGCTTATGCGGAAAAAAAGTATCTGAATTAATTTAAATAGGAAAAAAATCTAGTCTAGTTCATGATGAAAGTTAAGAATAGAGCTGACTAAATGAAACATATTTCAAGATTGCCAGGAACACTCACATGTTTGTTCCATATCACCACTCCACTATTTATGTAGGATGTCAGTAAATTCAAAATATCTATTTCCCCTAGCAAAATAATAGTACGAGGAAACATGTATCTTTAGTACTAGAACTATTACTGCCTTACAATAACCCAGTTCCTCTAACTCATGTACTCTGTACTCCAGTTGATTATTGGTTGCAAGACTAATACTTCTGAATATATTTTCTCTGGAGCTTAGACATCAACTTCTTTGACCAACTAGATATGCCTAGCATTATTCATTTTCATTTGTACAAAAAATACTTACAAAAAGATGTTTTCCCGACTTTTCATATTCCTGAATGTTGTTGCCTACAGGCTTCTCTAGACAGTGCAATTTAACAAGAATGGAAAAAAAAAATGAAACACCAACAGCACTAGAACTAGGACGCAAATGAGACAAAAACATATTAAACTCCATATATAATGTTACTAGAGCAATTTCGGGACATCATATGGCCTGATCCAGGCGTCTGGGGCTACACTCCCAGATCTTCAACGGACAGCTGTAGCTCCAAGTGATTCAAGCTATTTGGACATGTTTATTAGATGCCATTTTCAACTTTTAAAATGAAAATTATCCCTTTGAATTTAAAGACAACTAAAAATCTAGCT
Source organism: Grallaria varia (assembly GCA_013396735.1). NCBI lineage: Eukaryota > Metazoa > Chordata > Aves > Passeriformes > Formicariidae > Grallaria > Grallaria varia. The sequence continues at coordinate 505,251 of VWZG01011221.1, forward strand.
ATCCTACCAAAAAAAGCCAGCATTAGGATTCACTGTCATGACTAGGGCCCACTTATCTGATGGATAAATCTGACAGGAGAAAAGACATAAGCATAATTAGATAATCTCTCTGTTAACAGCAGTATGTCAGCAGTGAGTGTAATTATGATAGTAAACAAAATGAAATATATACAAAGGTTTTGTAAAAATCAGTATATATGGCACAAACTAGAGAAGAGCTCAGCAGTTAGCATTTTAAAACAATTACATGTGCTTTTTCTATCTATCAGCAAGAGAGATCTCTGAATTGGAAAATTCTTTCGCTAACTCTCAGGATCAATACCCCGGCCCAAAAGAATGTCACTGGTCTTCTGATAAGTCGTATCTTCTGCACAGTGTCAGCATTTTTAGAGCTTCTGTAGAGTCTGAGCAACATTTCTCAGTACTTTCATGAGTAAGCATCAAAAGAAACAATTGCGACACAAAAATAGATTTTGCCCTACAACATAAAACTGGACTAAAGTAACTCACTGACTCATGACAACCTTTCCTTAAATTTGTTTTGTATGGAAAATTAAACACAGTAAAGGAATCTTACCATCATGAATTTCAAAAGCCAAACTAGTGATCTTCTGTGTAATTATCATCATTGGACTGTTACAAAAAAGAAAAAGAATAATTTAGATAGACGTTCACAATTTTCTTTCACATGTAAATACCAGGGAAAGGTCATACTAGTAGTCCAGGTTAATTATTCTAAACTGGAAGTTCTTCAATGCAAGAATAAAGTGATTAATTTTTTGATCTCAAATAATTACAGAGTTTCCAATGCAATACAAAGAAGGTAAGCCTTAAATGTAGTATTTGATAACTTGTGTCTTTTATTGCTGCATTAGGTTACACAAACACAGCTAGTGTTCCACATACATTTACTACCAACATAGTGGGGTTTTTTTACAGTGAGAAGAGTAAAGGAAAAAGGGCAGTAAGAGCAATTATATTCATTTTAAGTTACAGCAGCAGTAAACAAAGGACAATAAAATTATACCAAAGTTGAACATTAAAATAAATTATTTAGATATGCACACCACTTCCAGTGTTTCTACTGGCACCCAGTCTTATGTTTAATTTTTCCATCTAGAATTATTATTTGCTTCAAGTAAACATATCTGGCAAAACAAAAACCCAGCATAATTATGCTGCCTCCAACAGAGTTCACTTTGTTTTGAATTTGGTACACTTGAGTGAATCTTAAACTGTTCAAGAAATACTCTTCCCTGACTACCCAAATCAGATTTGTGCTAAGAAATTTTACCATCTATGGAGTATGTAAGAGGTTTTGACTGATGTCAATCTTAACACTGCAAACCCTCTACCTATGGGAGGGAAGGAACAGGGGAATGAATAAAACAAACTACTAGAATTCAGAAATTTAACGCTGAAACCAGAGCTCAAAAAAATGTATTCAGGGCTATATTTACCTAGTAATAGTTGAGCTAGAGAAAAACAAAACAAAACAGAAAACCAATACCCCAAAAATCCCCCTCAACCAAGAAAAAAAACCCACAATAAAATCATACTGTACAATGGGGACTTAGTTTTGTTCAAGTTTTGAGTGCACTTGGCATTTTTATAGTATGTTTAAGTTGGCACAGAAAAACAAACCCAAAAGCCATTCACTGACAGGGCTACACCAGTATGTGCCAGATGAATTTTGTCAAATTATTTATTTTTTTTTTTTTTAGGTAATTTCAAAGCACATAGTTATTTCCAGTCATCAAAATGCAACCAGGAGGAAAAAAAAGTTCTACTGTTATTATCAGTGCCCCA
>VWZG01011221.1:507306-542215 GCA_013396735.1 Grallaria varia
GTTTTTGACTGATGTCAATCTTAACACTGCAAACCCTCTACCTATGGGAGGGAAGGAACAGGGGAATGAATAAAACAAACTACTAGAATTCAGAAATTTAACGCTGAAACCAGAGCTCAAAAAAATGTATTCAGGGCTATATTTACCTAGTAATAGTTGAGCTAGAGAAAAACAAAACAAAACAGAAAACCAATACCCCAAAAATCCCCCTCAACCAAGAAAAAAAACCCACAATAAAATCATACTGTACAATGGGGACTTAGTTTTGTTCAAGTTTTGAGTGCACTTGGCATTTTTATAGTATGTTTAAGTTGGCACAGAAAAACAAACCCAAAAGCCATTCACTGACAGGGCTACACCAGTATGTGCCAGATGAATTTTATCAAATTATTTATTTTTTTTTTTTTAGGTAATTTCAAAGCACATAGTTATTTCCAGTCATCAAAATGCAACCAGGAGGAAAAAAACGTTCTACTGTTATTATCAGTGCCCCAAGATCCTGGTATCAAGACTAGAGTGACAGGCAAGGGTCATCAAGGAAGAACAGATAGTCTGGCAAAACCCTCCTATCTCTTTCTAGCATTTAAGCTATAGACCTGCTTGGTGCTGGCAGAAATCTCCAAGTGACTCTGAACATAATGGGTTTCCTTCCTGTAAGCAGACATGTGACAGCACGGATCCTGCCTGGCGGAAGGACAGAGCCCAGGAGGAGCTCAGGCAGCCCTTCCACCAATTCCAGCTGGTATGCCTGTCATTGTTATCACAGCAGCATTGTTATCATGAGATAAAAAATCATGAGATTTTTTTTTTTTTTCCCTTCTGAAGTGGCTCTTCCAGTGTCATCAAAGATTTGACTGAGGAGCAACAATCCAGAGACTAAAAGAGGAAGAGTCCTTCTTGGCACAGGGAGGCTGCGAACCAGGATTCTACCAATCCCTTTTAGTGAGTGCTGGGAGAAAGGGAAAGGAGGCGGCGGAATGCTCCCTGGCAGCGGGATCTGGCAGTGCTGCAGCCAGGCCCACACAGCTCTGCACAAGCAATTGAATCTCCAGATAAAAGCTCTCCTCAGCTTTCTCCATTGTCAGGGCATGGAGACTGGCCTTCAAATGTTTTGCAGATTTTCTCAGCGTAGACACCTCAGATGGGCAAGGCATGCTAGAAGCATCCAGGTAAACAGACATTCAGAGCTTTTTTGGGGTTAACCACTACACGAATCCTTCCCAACATCTTGCTGGTGTTGGGGTTCAACAGCTGGTTGGGCAACTTTAGCTATTTTCTTGAGTTTCCTCTCTTAACCTGGAACCAGGGAAAGTTTTCTTTCTCTGCCTGTTTCGCAAGTAACCTCTGCCTCAAGGGGTCAAGGTGGCACATACAGCGTATGCCAGAGATTTCATGTGATGTGCATACATCAAGCTCCCAAAGTGGTGCATGAAAGGGTGGTTTAAATCTGACAGCCAGAGTCAGATTTAGGCTTCAGAACAGTTCTGTCCAGAGCACAGAGCTCACAAATCATAGAATCACAGAATGGTTTGGGTTGGGAGGGGACCTTGAAGATCATCTAGTTCCAATGCCCCTGCCATGGGGTTACTCAGAGCCACATCCAATCTGACCCTGAACATCTCCAGGGATGGGACATGGGAATCTTCGGGCATGTTTAGGCCCAGCAGAAATCCCTGCTAACACCAAACCAGGAGAGCCACAGAGCCAGCTGCTATCTGAAAGCAGTACAGTCGCATTTGAGCAACAATGACAAAGTGCAATTATACTGTTTCTGGAGTCAGTTCAGAGCTTTGATCACTGGCAAGGTTGTACACTTTGGCCCTGGAGTGAACTAGAAGGGACAGCATTTGGATTACAGTTCCACTTTTAATGGTGAAATTAAATTCAACTTCAGTAAATCTAGTTTTAGTGTCTTTACACGTATGTCCATGTTGCAAGCTCTCATTATTGCCAGTGGAGCTCTAGTGAATAGTCAGGGGCATCTGACAAGCGACCCAGTTCATGCTCAGGTAGATACTTAGTGGTGGGTCAGCTGAAATGCCCTCCAGGCTCTACTGTCCACTTTGATCACATCTCCGCTGACTACAGCTGGAACTTGGATATCTGGCTTGAAGGTAGACACTTGGATGTAAGGCAAATGTAGAAAGATGTTTCAGAAGTTAAGAAGATAAAGATGACAAAAAAGATGAACTTAACCATAAAGGCTTTTGGCTTCAGCCTACAAATTAAGTGTTTAGACTACATGGTGGTTACCAATGAAGACTGAGAAGCAACAAGCTTAACAAGATCAACCCTACCACAGGTAATACTAAACTAAAAAGACCATTGCCATTCATAGTATTTCTGAAAAGTATTTAATTCATTATTTTAAGCTGATTAGCAAATACTCCCCATATCTTCCCCCTTCCCCCCCCAAATACACACTCCCCTTTAAATCAACAAAAGCTCTATCCTTGTAGCAAACTTATTTATAAGAAGTGCTGTGCTTCACTTCTCTGTGTTTTCAGTACAAAGAGGAATCACTAATACGGTTTATTTTCACTTTACCCATTTCATTCTGCTTTGCTCCTATACAATTCAAGTCATATATAGGTATAAGTTCATTATATAAAATGAGGGCACAGAGAAAAAACTTCCTGTTTGCAAGTGCTGTGTGACTACCTCACCATCCAGGTGTCTCTCTCCTCAGCTTTCCCCTTTTGAAACATCTAACACAAAACCAAAAAAGAAAGAAGCCAAAAGCTAAATTCCATAAAACATTCAGATTTTCCTAAAACAATGGTTTCAGACTGTGTCAGGCCAGCAAGTACACCAGACACAGTTCAAAGTTCATCATGCTGTCATGAGTGGTAGCAGAGATATTAAGGGAAAAAGCAAAGAGAAAAAATTCCCACGGCCACCAAATCCTTTATGCCATTCAGCCAGGTATATGAGGCAACAGATAACACAGTGGTGGTTCTACAAGACACAAAACTTCTCAGTTTTCATGATTTAAGCAAAGGTACATATATATTTGTATATCTATCAACACGCACACAAATGCCCAGCTTTCTCCCAAAGTTTTAAGGGCTGACTCACTTAACTTAGGTAGGGGGGATCCAACAACAAAAAAACCCACAAAAACAGATACAGTTCCACTTAGGAGGACAAGATGGAAAGATTATTTTTCTCCTTACCCAGAAAAATCAGCAGAATACTGTCCATAATCAAAGATATAGACTCTAGTAATTTGGCACACAGTGAGGTATCCCAAAGCGAAAACGAAGCAATACCTGGAAGGAAAATTGGAAAAAAATTCAATTAAAAAACAAACATTCCTCCATTGAATAAACTACCTTTTAAATAGAGTTTAATCTCCAGTTATTTCTAGTGAACCTTACATAACTGGAGTCTCTAATTACACCTCTATTGTGCCTGAGGTCTTTTTGGTGATGTTTACTCCATGCAAGCACATACTTTTAAGTATGCAGTACCACCATATAAATCCTATTGTCATTTGGCAAAATATTTGTTCACATAAATACAGCATAGGAATTTTAAGTGTCACTGTAAAAACTGGAACTCCTATAAAGAGAAAATTAATCTGTTACGCCTTATTTTTTTTAAGTTCAGAGTTAATTTTTGTCTGTATGAGTACAGAAGTTTGGCAAACTATACATCAAACAATTTCCATTGAATGTATTTGTATACATTAAAAATTCAGTACCATACATCCCCTTGCTGCTGTTTTCAAAGGAAGGAGAAAAGGCAATTAATTTCCAAATACACGTATTAAAACTTTTCTGAGTCAAAAAGGAACAGGATGCCTTCATGTTTTCTGTTAAGCTGATCCTCAGCAGATATAAGAAAAAACACAGACAAGAACAACCTTATATAAGTGTTACATGTATTTTATAAAATTAATTTCACATATTTTCTCAGTACAACACTGAGAACTGATTTGCCAATGCACCTCAAAATCTACCAGGTATTCTTTGTAGTCAAAAAGGACGGTGAATGCCAACAGGAACTAAACGAATCCTCTACAACTTTATGTATGAACTGTGCAATCTTTGTTTCATGTTCACAAGACTAATGTGCAATCTATACAGCAGGCTATATAATACATTCAAAATCCAGTTAGAATGAAAATATTCATACAACAAATTGAAAATCATAACCAGGTGAAATGGTGAGGGACACTGCAGGAAGACCTTGGAACAAGATTATTTAACCTTTCTTTTCCAAAAAAATATTTTGAAAAAAAAAAGTGTTAACATAAGAAATTCTAAGATCTCTAGAAATTATTCTTCAATCTGAAAGTTGTTACACTGAACACCTGCAGTTTAACCTTCATTAAGAATTATGCTAGATATAAACAATTTAATATTTTTAAACATCTGACTTTGAAATCACAGGTTACCTTAAACACCAGAAGCTACAGTAAACTACACTTGTTACTTTTTCTTGGGGGGGGGTGCCTGTTTTATAAATAGTTTATTTGCTGTATTCATTAATGTTAATAAGCCAGAAACAGTATGATATTGGGTGGCTAACTGCTACAAAAGTGCTTGCAGTAACAATTCAACAAAATTACACAATAACTGTCTCACAATTATACCAAATATTCCATCAAGGAAAAAAATTAAGACAAGCAGTACGTAGTGGACTGCAGATATCAGTATGATATAATATAGAACTCAAAGTTTGGAATTAAAATTCTCATGAGTTATTTTAACTAGTGTGTGCGTGTCCAAAAAAATCAGCCATGTTTCACATAAAAGAGGAGTACATGAGTTTAGTTTGCCTATGCTGACATCAGTCCCAATTCTCCCATTGACTAAGAAGTCAGTGTGATTTTCAGCTTTACCAGTCTCTTGATTTACACACTATACAATCCCAGATCAAAAGTAACTTGTTACATGTAGAAATACCCACACACTCACCCATAGATACCATTTTTTTCCCCACTGGCAATATCATATATTTATAGTCTATTCACAGTATATTGCAATAGGTCTAGAATGAACAGAATTACAGAAGTACCTCTACCTGTAGCTTTCACAACTTCAAATGCTATCTACAGAAGTAACACACACTTTGTTAGGACAAGAAATTAGGTACACACCTTCAGATGGCAGAAAACAGACAACAGTTCCTACTTCTTACAGTTTATGCCATAAAATATTTATGTTGGCTTTAATCAAGACATACAAAGACTTCCTTTTGCAAGGAGAAATGCTATGCTTATAAGTACAAGTGAAGAAATCCTAATAAATATCCTTAAATAAAAGCATTTGAGAAGTCAGGAAACCTGAGGTTCTTTTCTAGAGTCCATATGATACAGTTCTGCAGGATTATGCAACCCTGCAGCTGGAAATGCCTGTCTCACTGAAGAAACAGGTCATTACTCTTGATATCTTTTAAGGGTTTTGCATTCAGGTTACTTTACTTACTGCATATGTTCCACATGCTGCACTCAGGAAGTTTGGTATTTCTCCATGAGCATTTCCTGTTATTCTCCATGGATTCAAGTGTTTCATAAAAGCTGCATTCCTCTTTAAGATGAATTTTAGTGACAGTTACTGTTACCCTGCTTCTACATAGCCAAGAAAATTGAGAAATAATGAGACTATGTGGTTTTGAATATCAAACCAGGGAGATGCAAGGTGAATTCTTGGGCAAACTTGTATTTTTTTTAAAGTTGACAGAATATCACTAGTTCAGTAAATCATCTGGTGCTTGACATCTACATAGAGAAGCTGGTGACATATGGGCTGGATGAGTAAAGTGGATGGAAAACAGATTGAACAGCTGGGTCCAAAGGTGGTGATCAGTGGCACAAAGCAGACTCAGAGGCCTGTAACTGGCTGTGTACCCCAGGCATCAGTTCTGGATCTCATCCTCTTGAAGATCTTCATTAATGGACTGACAGGAACCTCATGATGGCCAGGAAGAACAACTCCAAGCACCAGTATATTCTGAGGGCCACCCAGCTGGAAAGCAGCTTGGCAGAAAAGTACATGGGAGTCCTGGTGGACACAGAGTTAAACATGAGCCAGCAACATGTCCTTGCAGCAAAGAAGGAAGAGGAGGACCAGCAGGTCAGGGAGTGTGATTCTGCCTGCCTCCCTGATCTGCTCTGGTGAGATCCCATCTGGAATGCTGCATCCAGCCCTGGGGTCCCCAGCACAGGAGGGGTGTGGACCTGTTACAGTGAGTCCAGAGGAAGGACACCAAGATGATTAGAGTATCACTCATAAGTTGGGGTTGTTCTGCCTGAAAAAGAGAAAGGTCCATGGAGGCCTTTATTGTGGTCTTACAGTACTTGGGGGCCTATGAGAAAGACAGAGACAAACTTTTTAGCAGGGTTTGTTTTGATAGGACAAGGGGTAATGGTTTTGAACTGAAGGAGGGTCAATTTAGATTAGCTATAAGAAAGTTTTTTTATGATGAGGGTGGTAAAACACGGGCACAGATTGCCCAGAGAAGTTGTGGATGCCCCATCCCTGAAAACATTCAAGGTTGGGTCGGATGAGGCTCTGAGTAACCCAATCTAGTGGAAGATGTCCCTGGTCATTGCTGGAGGGGTAGACGACATGACCCTAATTCAAACTATTCCATGATTCTATGAAATAGATGTTAGTCCTCATGACCGACTTGGTGGGGTTTCTTGCAGTGTTCACTTAATATCCACACTGAAGTTACAGTGCAGAAATGGGAGAAAGAAAAAAAAATCTGCAAACAAATCACCATGAACTTCTTGATTAGATTCCCGATTTCATTTTTCAATCTAAAACAAAAACTGTCTTCCCACAGAACACTGCAGTTTGGTGTTACGTTGCATTCACCAAACACAACTATGAATTTCAACTACTCTCCAACTATGTCAGCCACAGGTCCAAGTTATACACAGCTTGGAAGATTGCAAATTTTTAACTGATGACTAAAACACAAGAACTTGGAACCCATTCAATGCTTTTCAACTTCTGAGTACATCTCTGCACATCAGTCATGCCACATCACATCCCTTATTGATGAGAAATGTCATTTAATCAGGCGAAGTGCAGCAACACATTCTCCTGAAAAGACATAAAACGTTTACAACAGCTTATATTAATACTGTTGTTTCTCCAGCAGGTTTGTGGTGCAACTTGTTGATCATCCTATCTCCCACACAAATCCACCTCTACTTCAAAAAATTCAACACAGATCTGAAAATGCTTTGAGAACTTTCTAAAATGCTCTTACTGCATGTTTCTTCCTTTCTTCGAGGACTCATTCACCACAATCTCTCCTTAAATCAGAAAACTGAATAAGGTTTTGTAGAGCACAACTACATCAAGCTTTACTCAACCACAAGACCAATTACAGGCTGCACACCAATGGAACAGTTTTACCCAAGGCTATATTTTCTCCCCTAGCAGAAAAGCAATTGGTCTTAAAAGTCAACATTACTCTATACTTGCTACTCTCCAAATAATGTTCTTGTGAGCAGAAAGCCAGAAGTAATTCACACTGAACATGAACAAGCAAGTCACAATATCATTATTATTATAAGTAACTTTTAGACAAACTGGGCTACAATGAATACTGTACTATATAACAAAGGCAAAAAGACATTAATTTAGAATACATTTGAGGCTAACTCACAGAATCTTATGTCAATACAACCTTACTTTATTTATCAACAGATGTGACAGACTCAGACATATCTGGGAGACAACATAGCAATGAAGTACCAGAAAGCAGAACAGAGTATCTTCAACTTCTGATTTAAAGTTAAAAAAGAAAAATAAAAAGGCAAGGGGAAAAAAAAAAAAAAGCTAAGCAAACTATATTGGATAACCTATTATACAGTAAGGCTTTTTTTGTACAGGTATTCCACATTACATTTTAACTCCTTACCATTCCAAACTTCTCAGAGAACTAAAAATAATATTTAATATGTTCTACCCCTAAAATTCTACCTTTCGTTTAAAAAGAAATACTTCAAATAAACTATTAGAAGTTTTCTTGAAGTATATTCAACATCCTATAAATTAAATACCTTATAAAAGGTATATCTATACACATAGATTACAATATATAGAAAATACTAATTAAGCAGCCTCTCCAAGCAGTACTTTACAGAAGACATTCATCAAGAGAACATCTGTTAAATTCTATTAAAAAAAATGGCAGGCAAATTAATCTCTTATTAGCAAAGAAAATACACTGTCCTGTATTGTTGTTTCTTGTCTAGTCACTTTTTGCCAAGTAACATTAACCAACATCGATATTAGAGGGTTTTACCTGCGTATACATATATATATCTGAATCCAAAAAGCTTCCATATATGCATATATATATCTCATCATGGCTGGGTTTTAAGAACAAAAATTTGGGAAGGGCTCTCCCCACGCTTGCTGCAAGTGCGCTGATGGCTAAAGAGGCCGATGCGAGACAGGCAAGGCCGGTTGCAAAAGGCACAGCAGAAAGTCTCCACAGGCGGTGTTGGTGAGGCACGGTTCTTTCTGCGTTGTCTTTTCTCCTCCAGACTGATTCTGCGTGCATTCTCAAAGGAAGCAGCAGCATTATGGATGGTGTGTCTCCATGCCTCCCTGCATGCCCTTATGAGGTTACGAGCTGTGCTGGCAGCGGTATATGCCTCCGGTAGGGTCTCCCATGCTAGTCAGGTATATGTATCTATATATGTATATATTCACACACATGCAGATATTTACGCTTCAGTTCTTTCACATGACAGGAACTTCTTTTTAGTCTCCAAACATCTTGATGGAATTTGACACACCTTTCCTATTACACATTCTACTGCTAAACTAGAGCAGCTACATTAAACAGACTTCTGAAGCAGCATTTCTACTACTGCAGAAAACCTCAATCTCATTCCTGTACTACCCCCCTCTTTTTTATCCTCCTCACAAATTTAGCAGGGCCAATAGAACATTCACACCAGCACTGCTTATCTACTTCACGCAAAGTAGTTTGATTTTGTTTGAACAGTTGATATTTTTTTTTTCCCCCTACAGGCAAAGGCTTTTTATCCAGTGTCAGCTTACAAATTCACTCCATGTGATACAGCGTCATGGTTTAAACCCAGCCGGCAACAAAGCACCACAGAGCTGCTCACTCACTGCCCCCACCACCCACCCACACCCCATGGGGTTGAGATAAGAACAGTTTAATAATTAAAACTAGATATAATGGTAATAATAGAAATTACAAGAAGAGGGAGAAAAAGCAACAGAACCCAAGAGAAACAAGTGATGTTTCAGTACAATTTCTCACCACCCGCTGACTGAGGAGTGGCATCAGTGCCCTTCCAGGTAACTCCCCCGGATTATACACTGAGCATGATGCTCCATGGTGTGGAATAGCTCTCTGGCCAGCTCAGGTCAGCTGTCCTGGCCATGCTTCCTCCCAGCACCTCCTCACTGGGAAACTGCTAAGTCAGAACTACTTAGCTACAGCCAAAATATCAGTGTGCTATCAACACTTCTCTCAGGCTAAATCCCAACACAGAACTACACCAGCTACTAGGAAGAAAATGAACCCTGTCCCAGTTGAATGCAGGACATACACCAACAATCCTGCCCACCACATCAACTAGAACAGAGCAGGACATAAAAGCTCCACACCAGTGGCAGTACTAGGTCAGGCAAAGACTCTCTCTAGCCTAGGATCCAGAACTGTGTCCTCCCCACAGCAGCAGATCAAACATAGATGCCCAGGCATGTAGATAAGCAGAAAAAGCACAGAAAATACTTCTCAGTGCTCTCACAGACTCAAACAATCAGCAGTTTAAACACCTGGATTCAAACCCGGCATCCCCACGTTTAATAAACCTCAGCATCCTACTCCTCTATCAGCTTCTTGCTCCAAAGCACACCCTCATCTTTACCACCCTCTGCTGTTCCAAATACACTTGAGAAAGAGCTGTTAATTTCTACATTTCCTGCATAACTATATACAAATTTGGTAGCACTGAATGACCCAGCAGAACCTCCTTATATAAAGCTTCCACATCTTCAAGAATATAAAGATTATATATGTGCAGAATCCCCATTTTTCACCTGTGACCCTCAGAAATTTTGGGTTGCTAATTAAAAAAAGAGAAATAACATCCACAGGTTAATTCTAGAGCTTTGTACCTACTGACAGGCAAGCTGGGCTGCACCCAAACCCAGGCTAAAAATCAGCTCATATATGTTGTGGATTTTGCAAACGACAAGTGGGAGCTGCATTTTTATTTGGTTTTACACTTTTGGAGGACTCAGCATCTTAGTTATAAAATATTTGTTCCTACCATACCTATCTCTGTTTGCACAAAATGCAGAAAAAATAGAACTGTGACCTTGACAAAGGCAGGCTTTGAGAGATGTCACAACAGCTTCTGTTATTTTAGGCTCTTCTCAGGCAGTAGAAGGACAACAACATAAAATGCTATTTTGCTGGAAGAAAGTTAAATAAACCAGTCAACACAGGGTGCTTTTTTACCAGTAAGTTGGCACATAGTGCAGATTTAGCCTGGAAATAAAGGCTTCATGTCCAGTCAAGATCCACTCCTTCCATTATATTAGGAAAGCACACTTTTTTTTTCTTTAAATGTGTAATTTTAGAGTTTCAAAAGGAAGACCTAGACACCATGTAACATTATACTGCATTGATTTACTGAAAAGGTGACAAAGTAGCCTCCGAGTCTTCCCAAGCCCCATGCTGAAAGCTGCTGCCTGGCTTTGCTTGTTTGTTTGCCTAAATAAATAAATAACCTAAAAAAAAAAAATAAATTGAATTCTTGTGTTTAGGGTCAGAACTGAATTATCAAAATGCAGCTATGTTAATTGTTTTAAGTCTAATGACCAAAATTAGTTTTCATAGCTCACAGATAGAAATTCAACTCTGTTGAAATAGCCTAAAACATATGCTATTTGTTTACAAAGCATCAAAAGAAAAATGTACATCAAACAAAAAGGTCCAAAGTGTCACAGCTAGATATTTATCTAATTCTGCAATCATCAAGTACAAGTCAATAAAAATACTGATTAGAATTAGCTTCGTTTTGACTGTCTGAGAGTCACAAGCCTGGCCCAACCTGCTGTTTTACACCAAAAAGAAGTGTCTATTTACACACTCTCTGTTAATGGTGCATTATTGACATACATAATTGGTATTACTTAGAAAATGGATTAGTTTTATAATCTAAGCAATAGCAGACTCAGACTATGTGGCCTTAACCAAGTCTCAACTCTCTATTTTAAGAAGGTACTCTCTAAAATACAAGCAAAATTAATCCTCCTGAGCCATTCAGAAGCCTCCTGATCCACACACTTTTGATTACTTCAAGCACAAATCCACAATGCATTGAAAATAAACAGCAACAACTAAAAAGACAAAACCAGACTGTCAATGAGCCAGTTGCCAGAGAAGGAAGCATTTATACCATCATGCTTTGGTAACAAGCAATCCGGCCATCCTATCACATCCATTTTCAACCCTTAGCTGAAAATTTTTGGGTCTGATAGCCATTTTAAAGGAAATTTAACAAGTGGACAGAGCCCTCCAACAGCTGGACCCAACAAGAGTCCGACACAACATCTGTCATAAGGGCTGCTCCAACACCACTCGCTTGGCCTGCCTGTCACTGCGGGCAGTGGCTTGTGGAGCTGGTCAGCGGCTTGTGGAGCTGGTCAGCCTGTGCCAGCCACACATCACACCCACCCCTCTGAATCAGTAGGGTCTATGTAGGGTTTTGCTCAGCCAGTAGGGAAAAAGCTACCCGGGCCCACTGGTTTCCTGCATACACACAGCACCAAGGACATGAGGTTTCATTAGGAGCCATTTGTGATGGCTTGCCTCCGTTGTTTACTGCTGATCTGCTGCTGACATTATCACTTGCCTAATGTATTTTGATGTTTTGCTTCATAATGGCAACATAATGACTTGGTAAAGCAAATCTTTACCAAGCTAAATTAAATGATCATTCCATTTATAGCTACAGGCCATATTCCAAATGCAACATTAATACATAACAAATGCAACACAGATATTCTTTTCAAAAATGCATACAAAAAAACCCTTCCTGTTTTCCACATACTCCCTAGCTTTACATTCTCTCACTTTCCAACCTCTCTCCCTGCTCCCTCCAAGTCTGACACATTTCAAGGACAAGGAGATCAGCTTCAGGCTCTCATACAAGGGAGAAATATCATCTACAACTGAAGATGGGGCAGAAGGGTGGGTACTTTTGTTTTTTCCCTGGAAGTGAAGAAACATGTTGTGTGATTCATTCTTCCTGTAATATTCCAAAAGGAATATGGAACACAGAAGAGTGGGAATAAAAAATTATTTTACTCCCTAGAAAACTCAAAGCTGAGAGCTGAAGTTGACTCTGTTCAAAATTGTAATGTTAAACTGAGATGAGATATGAAGGGTCACCTCAGTTCTCTCTCACTTGAAAAACCATATTGTGTCATATCAACCCCTATTTCTGCAATCACTTGATAAATAATGCAGATAAGAGCACCAATCTGACCTTCACATTTTAACAAGTTGATAATAGTATATAACACTTAAAAACTTGCACAAAGAAGAAAGCCTAACAGCTTTACAACACATAATCCTTAAAGGCAGAACTCCCCGATGCTGGAGCCCACCTTACAAAGCCCAGATTAAGGAAGGAGAATCTTGAGATCTTCTGACAATGAAGAGTACTCATAATTCAGAAATGAAATAGCTGCTAAGTTCCATAAACCCTTCTATACTGCTGCTGTGAATTTCCATCTGCCTAGCAATATGATGTTTCGTCATCACAGCACGAAAGTGATTTTATCCTTCCTCTTTCTCGCTCGTGATACATAAGTAAGCTTCCTTCAAACACCAGAACTGTGCCCAGTATCTTCACTTTTGCAACCCAGCAGAAACCCATGGACCACATAGTCAGAAAAGAGTCTCATCTTAGGAGCTTGGCAGCAACACAACTTCTGTGGAATAATTTTAAGGAAAGAATAATATTACAGAACATTGACAATAATGGGACTATTGAAAGTGCTATTTTGAAGTACAGGCCTACTAATCATAATGGTTTAGGAACTGTAAACTAGAACTGCTAAATATAAAATATTTTGCAAGACTAAATAATTTTATTTCCCTGTACCAGAAGCTTCATACAAGAAGTCACAGACAGCTTAACAGAACAAGTTTTCAGATAGCAAAACAATAGCAAGGTCAATCATTAAACCCATCACTGCTGTTAACTCGACACTTGGCAAGTATCATCTTGGATGAAGATAAGAGGGAGCTGTTGTTTACATTCACGCACTCATCCCTCTGCTCTAGTCACACACCCCCTTGTACCCCATGCACATCCCCACGAGCCGCAGCTGTTGCTCCTTCCTGGCTGCAGAGCAGAACAGATTCCCAGCTGCCTCAGCCCCCCAGGCTGTGCTACAACCCCACATCCTTGCCTTGAGACACAACACCTGAGAGAGAAACGGTGTGACTGAACACTGCTGGGAGAGAGGGAAGGTTTGCTCAGTCATGAGGTGGTGCCAGCTGGAATTTGTGTTCAGCCAGCCAGGAGACATTTTCTGCATGTGTTAAGGATGGCAGCAGCTGGGAAACGTATGGGCTATGATTAGCTGAGAAGGTGGTTGTGCAGCCAGAATCAGTACACAGGGCAGCTAGCAGATTAATAAACAACCCAACTCCCTGCAAGGTGAAGTATGCAAAACAAAAAACCACAGGAATCAGATTTACTTAGAGAAACAAAGTATTTTCATGATTCCATATCAAAGGAAAGCCAGGAGTTTGTGTTAACAACCTAACGCAGCTGCATTTTCTTTCAAACCGTTTTTCAAAACAAAATGCCCTATTTTACAGAGGTATTTTATCAGAGGGGATAACGGTATTTATATTTCCCACCCTTTTTCTTGCTTTGCCTTCAGGATGGAATCAAACAATTCTTGGTTTCCAGCTGGTCACTGAGTCTGCTGCATGCCCCACAGCTGGTAGGACCCACACCAAAGCTGCAGCCCTGCACCTTGCTGAGCTATCTACGCCACCTTGCAATGGGACACACATCTCAAACAGCACAATGTCTGGAATAACACCTTTTCTGAAACAAATAAAACCTTCTCTGAAAAATCCGGTTTACTTTAAGTGTAGCTTAAATGAAATGCCTGCTTTGCTCCAACGCTTAACAACCCTTTAACCTGGAAAGACCTATCTTTTCAGATGACTTGTTTGATTTCTGTTCAGCCTGCACCCCTCAGCTAAGTTAAAGCACCACAACAATTTCCTGTCTTCTACATAGTTTAATCAATGCATGGCAATGTATATAATATTCACATGATGCATCAGCTTCCCCACTGTCACAGTATTTGTCATATGTTCCTGAAGCACATGCAGAGATCTAAGTCAGCTGTTTCCTGCTCTCAGCCAGGAGAAAACCTGTGGGTAGCTCCATTTTCTTTGCTCCATGGTGAAGCCTGACACAGGAACACAGGATGGGAACTTCTATTTTCATGTAGATTTTTCTCCCGCGTGAGAGAAACACTACTGACTGTTTCCAGAGAAGAATTTGAAGTAGTCCACAAAAAGAGTGATATGCAATAGAAATACTATGGCCAGAAATCAATCCTCAGTAAACATGAACTCTGTGCATAATGGTTATTTGTGGTATACAGTAGTCCTACTCTCCTACACTCATAAGGAAATCCTTCAGATTGATAGCTGGAAGAATCAGTACCTGTAGATTGTTGCATGCAAGTACACAAGGAACCCATTATGAAAAAACCTTGCATTTATTTTTGGAACATCTTTCATTCTTCCAGTTAACAACAGGAAACTAAAGAAAGAAAAGATAACTATTCAGTCCAAGTCATGGCACAATCACTTGAAGTGTCATAGTTTAACCACAGGCAAACAATAACTACTCAAAGCTACATTTATGATCTTTAAGTTAGGAAGCAACTGTGTTCTAAGAACATATATCTATATATTATATACATTTGTAATTATATAAAACCATACCTTTTTTTTTAGCTTTGATTTACTGGGATACTGTCCTGATCCTATCTCATACATATTTGAGCCTAGCTGCACTTTCAGCCTAAAGTAGCCACTGAACTGCTTGTGCTCTGCTTTGCCGCCTCCCTGCTATTCAGTAAAGACATCAAAACCACTCATGTTTGTGATCTTCCAATATCCTTCAAAGTTTTCCCTCTAAACACCTAGAGCAATCAAATTATCTCAATTTCCTAAAAATAAAATAATTTTAAAAAATCCAGAATGGCTCAGTTGATTCCAGACAAAAGAATCATATGTCCTGACCCTAACAAAATAGAGTATGAAGTCAACTAGCAGACACTTTTGGGTAGATTTAATCACAATACATGCTAGTGGAAGAGGCTACATTTCTGTACAAATGCAGTCTTCACGTCAATGCTAAGAAGAATAAGCAATGTCAGATTGTTCATCAATTATCCTTTGAAATCTGAAATCAAAACCATCAATTATTCCACTATACGAATAACCATATCAGAACCATTTGCCTATCACTCCTCATCAAGGTGTTCCATTATCTTCCTGAGTTATTATTTCTCACATTTCCTAGAACTCACTATAGACCTCAACTTTCAATTAATTGAATTTACATAACTGAGAAAAGTCACTTAAAATTCCCTCAAGGGAATAAATAATAATCAACCTTACTTCAGTGATTTCTTTCTCCCAGAATTCTAACACTTTACGTACTCACTATCTGGAAATTTCCTCCTGCCACCAGATTATTCTGTTTTGTACAAGTAGGGATATGACCAAATACAATGAGCCATTCTTTATGCGAGCTAAGACCATTTTTTTTCTTCATCACAAAGAGGGTGTCCAAACAAATGAACTTCTCACTTCCAAATCTTTTGCAACACTGATTTATCAATGAACAAAATCTTTTGCTGTTAGCAGTCTAGAGACTGCAAGTTACACACAAAGAACGCATCTGCAATCGCTTTGCCAGCTCGAAGCTTCCTTTGTGAAAATTTTTAATACTTAAAATCTTTCACCTACAGGTAACACTTGAGAATTCTAAAGAGACATTTTTGAATTTTAAACCTGAAGTACAAACTGTAACACCACTGAACAGCAGTGGAGGACCCCACTTGGACAGGCAGCCAGTTTCAGGAGGCTCTATTTACCACCACCTGGCTGAGGGTGGAGTCTCTTAGCCAGTTCCCCACCCACTTCATGGACCACTTGCCTAGACTGTCACACATCAGTTTCTCTAGAAGGCCTTACGAAACTCTACCAGAAGCACTGGAGAAATTCAGGTGGACAAGGTCCATCCCTCACTCCCCATCAACCAAGCAGGCTATTTTGTCACAGAAAGCGATTGGGTCTGTCAAGCATAACTGCCCTTGAGGAATTCATGCTGGCTTTTCCCAATCATGTGCTTCATCTGACTTGTCATAATCCCCAGGAGGACACATTCCATAACATTCCAAGGGACTGAAGTAAGACTGATGGGCCTATAATTTCCTAGATCTTTTAAGTCCTTCCAATAAATAGGGATGACTTTGGCGTTCCTCCAGTCTTCTGGGACTTCACCAATAACCCCAGCTTCTCCAACATAATACAGAGAAAGGTCTCACAATGACATCAGCCAGCTCTCAACACCCTCAGGTGGATACTGCCAGGGCCCATTGATTTGTAGGAGTCAAGCTCCTGTAATAGTTCACATATCAAGTCTTCCTTCATTGGCAATGAGTCCCTGAGGACATCAACCTGGATTTTTGTTCCGAAGGACAACAGCCCAACAGGATTAGCACAGACAGACATGAAAAAAAGTGTTGAGAACCTCTGCCTTTCCAGAGTTGTTGGTGACTAGTTTGCCTCTCCGGGTCAACAACAGGCAAATATTTTCTTTCTGCTTGTTGTTCACGTACCTGAAGAACTTTCTTGTGGTTTTTGACATCTCTGGCCAATTTCAATTCAAGGTGATCTTTTGCTTTTCTAACTGCATCTCTGCACACCCTGGCAATGTCCTTGTAATTCTCACCAAGTATTCATCCGCTATTCCATCTCTGTTATGCTTATCTTTTGGTTTTGAGCAGACTGAGAAACTCAGAGTTAAGATAAGTGGGTCTTTTGCTCTGCTTACTTCCCTTGCCTTTAAGGGGGATGAACTGGTTTTTGTACTTGCAGCACTCACTAGCTCCTTTATGCTCCATGGAATCCCCCAAATGAGCTCTGAGTGAGCTGAAGTTTGCTCTTCTAAGCTCTAAAGCCTTTGTCCTAGTTCTAGCCTTCAGCATGCTCAGCCACATCCCAAGTGTCACAATATTGTGATTCCTTCTGCCAAGGCTATCACTGAGATATCACAAAACAGGTTTTCTCAGTTTGTGAATAGCAAGCCCAGCAGTGCCTCCCTCCTTGGTGGCACACCTAACATTTGTATGAGGAAGCAATTCCCTATGCATTCTAGAAACTTGATGGATGACATGTCAACTGCTGTTGTAGTTCTTCCAACAAATGTCTGGATAGTTGAAGTCACCCACAGGAACCAGGTCTTGTTGACCTGAAGCTTGCTTAAGTAACCCAAATATTGCTTCACTGGCTTTATCCTCTTGGTTTGAAGGTCAATAACAGATTCCTACTGTAATACCCTCCTTGGAGACAACACCTCTGATCTTGACCCAGAACATTTGAAAGGGCTTCCATGATCACCATAGTTGACTACTATATATGTAAGGTTCTCCTTAACATAGAGCATGACTCTTCCTCCTCTTCTTCCCTAACTGTCTTTACAAAATAGCCTATAGCCATCATAATTCTCTAGTCATGTGAGCTGTCCCATCACATTTCTGTTATTTCTATGATATAATCGTTTTCTGACTGCACAACGAGCTCCAGTTCCTCATGTTTCCCAGCTGGATGTGATAAAGTGAGCTTTGTCACTTTGGACCCAACTCTTTGAGTCTTTCACTTTAAAACTGGCCTCACCAAGTTGGCCAGCCTGCTGTCAAAGATTCCCTTGACTCTTCTAGACAGGTAGATCCCACTCCTTCCTAACAGGCTATAGCCATCAAAGAATGTCCCATTACCATAAATTCCCAAACCCTTGTGACAGCATCAGCCACAAGGTCAGAAGTTGATTCATATTATACATCTATTTCTGGCTGCACCTTTTCCTATAACTGGTAAAATGGAAGAAAAAGACCCATACTTTTCATTTGGACTCCCAAGACACTGTAGTCTTGCCAGATTTTGCTTTATGCTGAACTGCTTTATGGTTACTACTTTAAGAACATCTAAACACTAAACTTGTCCACCCTCCAAAACTAGTTTTTGTTAAAAAGGGTTCAATGTATTTATAAATTACATTCAAGTTCGTAAAAATCACTAATTTTCAGATAGAACTTTTAATTTTATTCTAAGCATGTGAAACTCTAAACTCTTCAAAACCTAAAATTAGTGTGATTGCCAGTCAGCCAGAAATTTAGCACCCAGAAGCTCCTACGCTGCACTTGCCAGGAATGCCAAGACTTTGAAAAATCACATATATTAAAACAGTCAAGACAAACTAATCTGTAACAAAGCACACAGAACACACTCTCTGATTATTCATTATTGTGATGCCTGGCAGTGTCACTGTAGTTCAGCTTCTTTCTGTATTTTCATTAGAAACCAAATTTGAAGAAACATTTCGCTAAATGTGCACATCCTGTTCTGCATGCCTTGAAAAAAAAAAAAATACAGTTTCACATATTTGGGGATGATGGCACTTATTAGCAACATGAGAATGTGAGGGAACATGGACAGTATCTTTTAAGAAAAAATTTCATACTGTTTTAGTGACTGAAATCCAGAGGTATCCCTATAGTCTCAGATCAGAATAATGAGAGCTCTTCCATGAGGGGTGTTAATCAACTGTACTCTATTGATGTGAAACAAAACATGTTGAGTTTATATACCTATTTTTTGCCTCTAGTTATTTGATTATCTGTTATCTCACTGGTTGATCTTAAGACCACCAGGCATCCCTCCATCCAGGGCTAAATTCAAATTGCTATTCAATACACAGAGTACTAGCTCTTCAACCATTTATAATGTTCTTGCTCTACTAATAATCACTCTCCTTCCACTTCTAGTCACTGGAAGAGTCAAGAAAATTTCAGTAAGGCCATTACTAGTCTAAAAACATATTTGGTTTAGGCCTTTCTGTTGCTTGGAGGAAAAAATTTAAATCACAGAATCAGTCAGGGTGGAAGGGACCAGTGGGTCATCTGGTACAACCTCTCTTCTCAAGCAGAGTCATCCTAGAGCACATTGCACAGAATTAAGTACAGACAGTTCTGGAATATCTCCAGTGAGGGAGACTCCACAACCTCTCCAGGCAATCTGTTCCAGCATGTGGTCACTAAAGAGTAAAGAAGTTCTTCCTCATGTTTAGGTGGAACTTCCTGTACATCAGTTTCTGCCTGTTGCCTCTTGTTGTATTGGTTGGCACCACCAAGAAGAGCCTGGCTCTATCCTCTTGGCAACCACCCTTTAGATATTTATATACATTAATGAGGTCTCCTCTCAGTCACCTCTTTTTGAGGCTGAACAGGCCCAGCTCCCTCAGCCTTTTGTTGTACAAAAGATTCTCCAGACCTCTGATCAACTCCATAGCTCTTCACTGGACAACGGAAAATGTCAAGCAGGAATGTTGTTCAAACTTCCTGGTGTTAGGGACAAATACTGTTCACTGCAACACCATTTCACATGCAGTCTTATGCCAGCACACACATTCAAATTAGAAAGAGGCAGGAGGAAGAAAAAAGTTGGTGGCAGTCTTGTGAGAAGAAGACAGAATTAAAAACGAGCAAACAGATTGTAAGACTCATTTTGCTTCAGTGAGTTCAGCTGAATGCCAGAACCTTGTCATACTTCATGTCTGGAGATGCAAAGATAACAAGTGTAGACTGTAAAAGGATGGGAAAAAAAGAAACAACAGAAGCTGTCACGAGAAAAAGCATTCTACTTCAAGCAGCATCAACTGCAAAGGACACCTACAAGAAGGAGCTGCAGTCTTGCCACAATTCATAGTGAGTTATACACTAAGTAGCTAAAGACAGTAGTCCTAAGCCTTTTGGTTGTTGGTTTATCAAGTATTTTCAGTCTATATGAGGCTCTACCATAGGGATTAGATATTTCTATAAGAATTGAAAGCAGTACATAGGTTAGTCTTCAGCCACTAGTAAATTAAAATCAGTGACATAGCCCAAAAATTGGCAGCGTACCTTTCAGTTATTCATACCTTTGCCAGAGAAGGTATTTTTGGGAGATGATGAACCTATTAGCACACCTCTAGCCTAAAGTCATTATTTTCACAAGATACAGACATGCTACAACACTGCAATGACTGAATTAGTTTATTGAATTATTTCAACAGTGAAGCAATAAAGCCTGTGGATGCAATGATGTATAAAAAAGTGGAAACATTTGTCTCCTATAAAATCTATGACAGCTAGCATAAAGGAACAAATATTTCAATCCAAAGGAATACTTACTCATCACTGCCCAGATCATACTGAACCACTGCAAAACCATGAGACCAGACTCGCAAGGCAGAGAGGGAAACCTCAGACTGTTAGAACTGATGTTAAACACCCCAGAGCTTTGCACTTCATTTTGTTAGCCTAAAGTATGTTTTATGAAGTAATAATGCAGTCAACTTTAATTCAATGTGAATGATGAAAGTTTTTGATCTCAAGGCCCCCTTTAATCTCCTAGCTAATGATCAGCTTGAAGGAGAAAGCACAGGATGGCAATGGTTATCCAGACCCTACAGGATAAAGGCCTGAGTAATCTTGTCTGACCCCATCACTGTCCCTGCTTTGAGCAGGAGGCTGGATCAGAGATCTTGATGTCCCTCATTCTATGAATTTATTCAGTTTATTTAACTGTTAATGTAACAGTTTATTAATTTTTACTTTTCTGAGATAAAATGAGGCAAAGAAAATTATCATCTTTTATGTTGTAAAAGCTTACCATCAAATCATAACATAGCTGTGTTCCAAGCAAAAAAACCAGTAGTGTTTTACAGCTTTTTGTCCCAAAACAAGCTAATTTTCCTCCAGTAATCAAAATCCTTCCTAGCACTTGTGAGAGGGGAGAGTTGCACCAGAAGAATACCACAAGATGAGGGCTGAAGCAGACCTTACTGGGAAAAGTTACACTGCAGTGATGAATACTGGAGCACAACTGAGATTTTGACACATGGGATAAATGCAATAACTACACTTCTGCGTGTAGTTTCATCTGTACAGTATCTATATATGTCCACAAAGCAAGTTGTAGAATATTGCTGCATTAATGGAACTGTACTAAAAACACTGCTCCTTACAATTCCAGTAATTTAATAGTAGAAACATGTACCTCCTACATAAACCTGTAAATTCCTAAAAAGTGAATTTCAATAGAAGACTCTTACAGTGTAAGCATCACAGTTCAATCAGATTTCTTCTAATGCTCTAGCTGCAAAACTATTTACTCTAAAACACATGTTTTAAGTTGCAGATGCCTATAACCATGAGAGCAAATGTCGTCTCAACTTTTAGTAGAGGTGGCAGAGATTATTGGAAAATGCACATCTTTATTAAAGAGGCCAAACATTCGTAAAGATATTTTGAAATAAATAACTAGAAAGTGACAGGAATACCATCTGAGAAGAAAGGTATCAAAAAGATCATTTACTTGAACATATGCTCCAACAGTCACTATGATTTGCTGTGGGAAACAATCATTAAAAAAGCCTCCACATGTGAATGCCCTAAACCACTCAGTCAAAGGAGCAGAGGAGTTATGCAAAGCACCCAGAGTTAGCCACAGTTTTAAAATGCTGTGTCTGGACTTCCACACCCCTCTCCTCTTCATGCAAAGTTTTCAAGAATTGTTTTAAGGGCTTTTAAATTGTGGGAACACACACAAAGAGGGGGGATGGGGACATAAAACAAAAACAACACACTCACATTACTAGAACAAGAAGCTTAAATTCTAAACAGAAAAATCTGAGAGCAAGTAGGGCAGGCAGAACAAAAAGCACATCCCTCCCTTTGTTCATTGTGTCCTTGGCAGACAGGCCCGCGCTCCCAGCCAAGTCTAGTATTTTCTGAACAGTGGCAGATTCTGCTCAATTACCCCGGTCCCTGAGAAGCGCTCCCTGTGCCCTCCGCGGCCGGGCTGCCTGCTCCGGGCTCCTCACACAGCCCTGCAGGGACCCGCAGGCACCGGCAATTCCCTCCGCAGCTCCCCTTTAGGCACCCGTCAGCAGCTTCTCAGTCCCTTAACCTTGAAGCAAGCTCTCATGGGAACAAACAATTTCTCCCTCCGTACAAGAGATCCACCTATCCTTGTTTTTAAAAGGAGAAATTGGTCACGATGCATTTTGTTCACTGCAAATTATTTTGGCATTTCTTAGGCAATTTTTGTTTTACATAAAGGAGCATCAGACCAAAGGCTTGCTTAACATTGTGCCCTTGTCACGAACAGATAACTCAGAGCGGTTGGGAGAACCACATGGCACAGAAGCTCAGACTAGAAAATACCTGGTTAGAAGACAAATGTTACCTTCATAGTGAGAGAATGAGGTCCATTAGGAGACCTAATAAACAGGTAAAAACCAGGCAGGCATAAGAAGAAATAATGCCTACCTAAAAGAAATAAGAAGAAACACTCATGTTAAAATCATTTTCTGACTTCCACAGATCTTCCACAAAAGCATCCAATCTTGATTTTGAAATACATTTAATTAAACAATTTATTGGTTTAACCATGGAAAGACTAAGTTTCTGATTTAGCACAAAGATGAACTTTAAGATCTCCCTTTAAAAGACTTGATCTTCATTCCTTACAGCTGGAAACCATTTTAGATTCTGATGCCTAGCATTCACAAACCTTCCAGAACACCTTCTATTTAGTAAGGATATTGAAACCCTTCTTGGCATTTTTCTACAGTCTTGGCCCCAGGAACACACTAAAAAATTAAAAGCTATATTTCCACTATGTACTAAGACAGAAGCAAAACCCTACACCTCTTGAAAGTGGATTTTTAAAATCAATATGGGTTTACACGCTTCATGAGAGAAAAATTAATAAGCTGACTTTCCTATCCTGTTCATATGCATCTCCATTCATAGCCAGAACCAGGTATATCATTTAAAGTAGGTACTTGCTTAGGGCAACAGATTGCCATGAACATACATAGTTATTTTTCGAAATGAGTATCCCTGTTGGACAAATTATAACTCCTGCTTCTTTTATTTTCTCAGCAGCAATAGGAACATGAAATCCAGGTTTCCACCTCAGATCCCTTCTCAACCTCCTGCCCACTGTCCTACAACTGAATGCAATTTCTCCTATGCAGACAGCTTTAGGCAGGTTACAGTGTTACATCACTTCTAATTAACTGGCTCTTCAAGATACACAACTCACATGTCCTCAATGTCTCATCTGAGTTTTTCACACCTCTTGTTTTTTTGTCTATTAACCTCCTCCAAATCCTCAGTAAATGTCCAGTACTCCCTGTGAAATAAAGTCCTTGACACCAGACCCTGTATGACTCCACATCCCCTATCCATGTAAGAACACTATGTATTCCCTAATACTCTCCACTACACATAGCTTGCTTTATAAAGCTTCTCTTGGAGGCCATCCATGACATACAGATCCCATTCCTAACTTCAAGCCAACTATTTGCATGCACAATTGAACAGCCTCCATTCAAGTAAGTATTGTTTGCTTTTTCTGTGTTAAACTAAGCCTGTCTCTTTTTTTGTCCATTTATTGTCTCCTGTTAGTTCTGGAATTCCTCAAAACACTATTACCTGCCTCATTCAGCCCAACCTTGTGAAGTGTTGCCACTTTGGGGCACTTGAAGGGAGGTGACCCGTGCTCCCTTCTCAGCACTGTGCGGTAAAGCCACACCTGCAGCAGCATACACACTTCAGGCCTCCTCAGCAAAGGAGACATGGACATACTGGGGAGAGTCCAAAAGGCCACAAGGATAATGAAGGGACTGGAACTTCTCTCCTGCAGGAAAAGGCTGAGAGAGCTGGGACTGTTCAGCCTGGAGAAGAGAAGGCTCAGGGGGACCTCATCAATGCGTGTAAATCCCTGGAGGGAGGGTGCAAAGAGGACAGAGCCAGGCTCTTTACGGTGGTTCCCAGTGACAGGACCAGAGGTGGTGGGAAAAAAACTGAAACGCAGAGGGTGCTGCCTGAACTGCAGGAAACAATTTATTTTGAGAGTGACTGAGCACTGGCACAGGTTGCCCAGAGTCTTCCCTCTTTTGGACACTCAATAGCTGGACCAGCGTAATATGCTCTGGTTGGCATGGCTTGAGCAGTGGGTTTGGACCAGCTGACCTCCACAGGTCCGTTCCAACCTCAATAACCACAGAATCACAGAATGGTTAACGTCTTTTTCAGATCATTAATAACTAGAATTGAGTTGTGGGGTTGCTACACTTTTACCAAGAAAGACTACTTCTACTAGCTTCCGAATAGTAGAGGACACCTAAAATGATCAAAAGCAGCCCTTCACCTCTAACAAATGCTTAATGAGTAAGAGCAATTCACAAGAAGGTGCTTTTGAGGCACCTTTCTTTTTAATAGTTAAAATGCATTCAAAAACGTGCAACTCAACCTCTAAGACATAAAGGCTGTATTGCCAATTTCAGAAAACAGATTCAAAGATGAGGTTCAGAGACAATCTGGAGAAATCAGTGTCGACAAAACAAAATACAAGTAAAATTTAAAAAGGTATTAAGTGAAGATTAGTCATATTTAATAATTATCCACTGAGAAAAATTTAACACGTGTAAGATTTCCCTGAAACTGGAAAAAAGTGCTAAGTTTTTTTAGAACATCGTCTTTAAAAGTAGAAAGGGGAAATCAGAAAATCATAGACCCTTGAAATCAAATACTGTAAAGGGTTTTGTTGGTTTGGGCTTTGGTTTTTTTACACAGTATATCTTTATAAAAACCTCAAAGGTAAACAGTGCAACACAATTGAATCAAAAGCTTGTCCAGAACAAGCATTAGTTAGATGACTGCAGCTAACAGACCTGGCCTGCCATATGAGCAGCACCATGCACAGCAAAAGCCTAATGACTGCCATGGTCAAACCTACCCTATTAGTACAGCCAGTGTGGGGAACAGTGCCCTGGTTTCAGCTGGGACAAAGCTAATTTTCTTCCTAGTAGGTGGTACAGTGCTGTGTTTGGGAGTTAGCATGAGAATAATGTTGATAACACATGGATGTTTTGGCTGTTGCTCAGCAGTGCTTACCTCAAGTCAAGGACTTTTCAATGCCTCCTGCTCCGCCTACGAGCAGGTGCACAAGAAGCTGGGAAGGGAACATGGCCAGGACAGGTGACTCGAACCCATCAAAGGGTATTCCACACCACAGAGCATCATGCTCAGGATATAAACTGAGCAGAGCTTGCTCAAGGGACCAACTGCTGCTCAGGGACAGGCTATCCATCAGTCAGCAGGTGATGTGCAACTGCACCATGTGTAGCTTGTTTCTCTGCAGTTTTATTTCTCTCTTTCTGTCATCTCCCCTTTCTCTTTAGTACTGCATGGCACCAAGTTGCTGGCTATGGTTAAACCACAACACACAGGTATGCATACAGCCAGGTAGTCTGTCTTAATGCTAACATTTGAGCTGCTGGAGAATACCTGCTGACATCCAAATTGTACAAAAGGAAAACAAAAAGGTATTGATGAAACACTATCAAATCATAAGGACGTATCAGATATTGTTCTACTAACTCAAACTTTTCAAAACAACAGGAAACAATTAAATATTTTGGTCTCAGTAAGTACACTAAATCCACAGGTGGCCATGAAATTAGAAAAACCACAAACAGTTGATCAGAAAACCAGGTTACCTTGGAAAAAAAATTAAAAATTAAGGAAGGTTGAGAAGCCTCAGATGGAGCTGAATTAAGTTGTGTGCAAAGCACAATTTTGGCTGTAAATAATCAACCATACAAATCTGTAATGGAAACCAACTATTAGGCAGCATTAGAGCAGAAAAGGATCCATGGAAAGTCACAGCACTGGTAAACAGACAGAATAAGCCTTTTACTCTGCTTAGCATTACAAATACCTCAACCTGTTTTGAAAAGCACATCTCCAAATCACATAGAACAACTGGAAGAATTCCAAAAGCAGCTACACAAGAAAAGGAAAGAGGCCTTGAAAACATAACCTGAGAAGAGACTTAAATAGACTTGTTCAGGCTTTACTGGACTGAAAGAATATAATATAAATAGGAGACTCCTGCAAATGGCAAGGGGATACACTTCTCTACACCGATGAAAAAGGCTCAAACTACAGGAGATTTAGGCTAAACTTAGGCTAATTTTTAGGACAACCTAACCACAAGCATAGTTAAGCGCCTGCAGAGATTGCTTAACAAGTCTAGAAACTTTGTAGATTTTTTAAAATTATTATTTTTTAAATAATTAAAACTGTCTTTGTTTACAAGTCCAGATAAACTCTCAAATCCCTTTCAGATTCCTTTTCCAGAATTCTATATTGGATTTTGTTTACCAAAGAAACACTTTTCAAAATGAGAGAAACAATATCTGCCTAAAAAATTGTCCAGTATGTAGATGAACAGACATCTGTATTTAAAGTATTTATAATTTACAGTCTGTTAAGAGCTCAGATGCAATGGGATGGAAAAAACAGCTGTGGGAGCCAGTCAAGATACTGATGATCTGGCAAGACAAACTCAAGTACAGGAATGAGAGACACACCCAGGGGAGCTGTTTTTGTGTCCTACCATTTTAGTACTACTCAGATTTCTTTTAAATGCTTCCAATCTTGCCAAATCAAGGTTCCATTTGCTGAAAAGACTTCACATTTTGCATTATACAGTCAAATAGTTGGTTTTGAACACATTCCATACGTTAAATATTGTTTAATTAGGAGTTCAGCTATGCTGTGAGGGCAGGCAGTCTACACCTCCCTTATCTCCTGATCAATGTAAACAAATATTTTCAAGTGAGAATGAGCCTTTGGAACCAGTAAATTCAGAAACATTTGTTTGGTAAGAGGGAGATAGAAAAAATGTTTTGGGTTATCTTCTAATTTACAGACTGTACAAATATTTTGTGCATTAAACTTCTTTGCAGTAACTCACAGAACACATCATTAAATGCAAAAAACAAAAATAAAAATGCAAGCAGTGTAAAAAAAAAAGTAAAAAAAAATTGAACTGAGCTTAAGTTCTCACCCACACTTTTTTTCTTCTACATATATAATTTTTTTTCTACATGCTTATCTCCTTGAAAAGCCAAATGTAACAATTCTTCTTAATTCCTTTGGGAGAACAGGGACTGTAAGAAAGCAGACAATCTCTGAGAAATGGAGAAATATAAATCATATGCTTAGAACACTGGATTTCTTAACTTCCATAAAAAGAGGAAAAAATATTGACCAAGATGCAAATTTAGAAATAGAACTATCACTTGATTCAGCACCATCTCAAATGAGGATACAAAATCTGTGGCCAAAGCAAAATTGACAGCAGCCCTCTGTAAGGCTAGTTATTTCTAAAATTTTCATTATAAAAACATGTAAGGCATATTTACCTTGGGAACTGGTGTAAAGAATTTGTGGATTGAAAACCTGAGAGCTAAATTCCATCAAAAGCTTTGCCCCTCCTCCTCAAGCAGAGATCTTGGACTGCAGCAGAACTGCACCCACACATTGATTCTCAAAAGTCGTGCCCTGATGAGCACGAGAAAGAAAGATGCCAGCAGACAAGCACGAAAACAGAGGAAGGCTTCTTCCTTCAGAAAGGCACTTTCAGAAGTGTTAATCTGTGGACATAAGTCTTATTGTTTTCTGCTTTTCAGCAACTCAGAGAAGACAGTGTAGGAAGAAATGGAATTTTGTTTCTAGTCTACTCCTCATTACTTCTGCTAGTCCCTTCATAATCTACCTCATCTACCATCTATAAAAATCAAAATCAAGTAAGACAAATACAGAAGCTTTCTTTCCTTTTAAGAAAAAAAACCAAAACAACAACAAACCCCAAAAACAAACAAACAAAACAACAAGAAACCAAACAAAAATACTCCCACATTAGCATGAAAGCACTAGTAATATTCTTCAGTTCAGACAAAAGCCTTCAATTTTCAATGAATGTTTTCATACCAGAATCAAGCCCTTCTAAACTCATCTAAAAGGAAGGTGTTTACTTGCTTCATTTATATGATGACCTCCACACTAGTAGTTGGTCAGACTTTCTGCACCATGCATTTTAGACAGCTTTGTGTTCCAGTGGAAAGAAATGCCCTCTTACCATCTAGAAATGTTTCCTATGGATGTGGAGCTCTACTTATGCAATCTCGGGAAATCACATTTCCTTCTTTTTATCTAGTTCAGACAGCAGGGAGATCTGAAATTTCATGAATAATATAGCATCTTTCATTACTGCAGACAAATAATCTCCAGAATAGCCTATGGCATTTAAAGGGTAAAGCTATTAGTCTCCTTTTAGAAATTAACTCACCTCTCCCCCAAGATTTAGTCAGAAAGTACAACGCAAAGATTTTAAAAAAACACACAAACCATATTTGTAGAAAAATAGAAAAGCTACCAAAGTCCCTACACACACAAGCCAGAGATCCTGCTCCCAACCTGCCTTTCACACTGTATTCACCTCTCTGTAGATTTTGCAATGCTGAACTATGTCAGGCTATAAAATGACAGTGAACAACCAAGGATTTGTGTTTTGTGACTTGTTTCAAGAGTTTTGAGTTTAAGTTTGGTGAGGGGCTTTTTGGTTTTGTTTTGGCTGCTTGTTTGTTTGCTTGGGTTTTTACAACTAAGACACCCTAGTAAGGATGGTTATCTCAAAATGAGCTTTTAAAAGACCCCTAAAGAAAATAAGATTTTGATACACGCTGTGATGCATCATGTTTTTGGGAGAGTAGTTAACCCCCTTGAAAAGATCTGGAGTGTTCAAATAATGTGGAAGTAGCAGGTTCTCTATCTATACTATCCAACACAAAAGCCTAGAAAAGACATACAATAACTTTCCTGTCTGAAGCTGAAAGGGCCTTCCTCTGCCCAGACTTGAGCATATACAGAAAAACACAAGAGCATGAAGTATGTGACAGTCAGATAAATATCACCAGTTCAAATTCAAGAAAAATAAACACACCCTTTGAACTAAAAAGCATTGAAAAGTATGGTAGTTCATGCACACAAGGTCAAAGCACCTCACATATTCTACAAAGAGACAGGAGAGGCAGGCAGTAGACAGAAGGAAAACAGCAAAGAGTTGCATTGGTTCACAGAAATGCAACCATTAGCAGGTTCTCAGAATGGAAACAGAAGGTCCAGCTGCTGAAGGGGAACGTGAGTGAACAAAAACATGACAAAATCTGCAGTACAAATCAAGTCCCCAAGAGATGGGTGAAGGTTTTGAAAGCATCACAGATTTCAGATGGTCAGTGCTCTCTTCTCCACTCAGCTTCAAATTTTCATGACATGCAAAGGAAATTATTTTTTAAAAAGTCAAATTTATGTCCAAGCTGATTGAACCACTTGGCCAATTTCAAATGCATTAGTTTTAAATCATAGCATTAGCTTTCTTTCACTAAGAAATTAGGAAAAAAAAAACAATATAGAAGAAATAAAATTAAACCAACCACACAGAGCCCATCATGCACTTTCATTTTTAAGAATCAAAGGGGATAATAAATGGCCTGAATGGTGGAGGAACAATTCGCAAGATCACAGAATGGCTTGGACTGGAAGGCACCATAAGAAACATCTAGTTCCAACTCCCTGCCATGGGCAGGGACACCTTCCACTAAAACAGGTTGCTCAGGGCCCTATCCAGTCTCAACCTGAACAATTCCAGGGAGGGAACATCCACATCTTCTCTGGACAAACTGCTGCAGCACCTCACCATACTCACAGGGAAGCATTTCTTTTTTATCTCTAATTTAAATCTACCTTCTTCCAGTTTAAAGCCATTCCCCCTTGTCCTACTACTACACGCCCTTGTAAACAGTCCCTCTCCTGCACTCTTGTGAGCCTCTTTTACATACTGGAAAGTCCTCTAATATTTCCCCAAAGCCTTCTCTGT
The DNA here is from genome assembly GCA_013396735.1 of Grallaria varia. Taxonomy (NCBI): domain Eukaryota; kingdom Metazoa; phylum Chordata; class Aves; order Passeriformes; family Formicariidae; genus Grallaria; species Grallaria varia. The sequence continues at coordinate 537,445 of VWZG01011221.1, forward strand.
TTCAGTCTGAAAAGTCCTAACTCTCTCAACCTGTCTTCATGAGAGAGGTGCTCCAGTCTTCTGCTTGCATTCCTGGTCCTCCTTTAGACTCAGTCCAACAGTTCNTTTAGACTCAGTTCGACAGTTCCACGTCCTTCTTATGCTGAGGACCTGAGATCTGGACACAGCACTCCAGGTGGAGTCTCACAGGAAGAGCGTAGAGGGACAGACTCACCTCCTTGACCTGCTGGCCAAGTTTCTTGTGATGCAGTCCAGGATATGATTGGCTTTCAGGGATGCAAGTGCACAGATCATGTTGAGCATCTCATCAAGCAACACCCCCAAGCCTTCCTCTCAATCCATCCTCAGCACAGCCTGTAGCTGTGCTTGGGATTGTCCTGACCCAGGTGCAGGACATTGCACTTGTCTTTGTTGAGCCTTATGGGTTTTTTACAGGCCCACCTCTCAAGCCTGTCCAGGACCCTCTGGATGGCATCCCTTCCCTCCAGTGTGTCAACCACACCACAGTTTGATGTCACTGGCAAAATTGCTGAGGGTGCACTCAATCCCTTTGCCTTTTTACATTGAGGAACACATTAAATAGAACTGGCCTCAATATAGATCCCTGAAGGACACCACTCGTCGCTGGTCTCCACCTGGACATTGACTGTAACTCTTTAACCCCATTAATACATAAATGACGACTTGGTCTTTTGAAATCTGCAAGTTTCTTAAGGTATTACTTTAGAATTAAAAAGATAAAAGCAAAATCACAATTGAAATAAAATAAACCAGTATTACCTCAGACACAGAAAACCAGCAAATAAATACCTTGTGTAGAAACATTTGCACAAAAGCAAGTTGGGATTGTTTTGAAGCTGGTAGACTTAAATATCTTGTTAGGTTTTCTTAAGGGAAAACACTCCAATGCTTGCTCTCCAGAAGAAATGCTCCTCCTACGTGGGTGACTGCCTACCAGAGACAAGGCAGCTGTGTGCCCTTACCACAGAGGGGGCTAATGGAATCCCAGGCTGCGTTAGGCAAAGTGCTGCCAGCAGGTCAGGGGAGATGATCTGTCTCCTCTGCTGGGCATCAGTAAGGGCACACCTAGAATCCTGGGTCCAATGATGTGTTTTCCAATATGAGGGAGACATGGAAATACTGGAGAGAATCCAACAAAGGGCCACTAAGATAAGGGACTGGAGAATCTTTATGTGGAAAGGGTGAAAGAGCTGGGTTCAGCCAGGAGAGATCCATCAATGTATGTAAATACCTGAAGGGAGGCTACAGAGAGGATGGAGCCAGGCTCTTCTCAGCGGTGCCCCATGACTGAAGTGTGCGCAGAGGCAAAAGGCACAAGTTAAAACACAGAAGGTGCTCTCCAAACAGCAGGAAACACTTACACAAGTTACCCACAGATGTTGTGGGCTCTCCCTCCTTAAGGATATTCAAAAGTCTAGACAGTCTTGAACAACTCGCTCTAGGTGGCCCTGCTTGAGCAACAGGGTGATCTCTGGAGGTTCCTTCCAACCTCAACCAATGTTAAATTCCACAAAGTCTTTTCAGACTGTTACAATTAGTAAAATAGATTATTTCAGGTACACATCAGAAAACAAGGACTTGCTCCTGTATGACTCAATCCTGGAACCTCAAGCCCAAAGATTTGCCATTAGAAAATGTACGGACAGAGTAGACAAAGTAACCAGTTGCTGCAGGGGAAGGCTCACTGCTGAGCCTTTAACGAGAACTGTCTGGCTGAACTGAGGCTACGATTCATTTTCCCTCTCTGCCTCCTCGGATCTCTTGGCATCTAAAGCATCCAGTAACCAGCATCCATCTGGCAGGAGTCCTGTTGTGGAATCCTTCAGGCCCTCAGAGACAGGTACAATGAACTTCTCTGGCAAAAGAAATCAATATTTCCATTTGCAAAAAATTCTCTTTGACAGGGAATCCTTAACTGAGCACTCTGATAGTTCAAGGATTGTCTGGTGTTGTTACTCAATGACAAAGCCTGATTACTCAAATCTAAGAGAACAACATGTTGTGACAACAATAAATACACAGAGTCCATAATTCGAGTACCAGTTATTCTGTTTGGGTTGTTTGGCCTCCTCCCATCTTCTCTCAACTGCACAATGAACCAGAATTTGCATGAGTTACCTGTTAATCACTGCCTACTACAGTTCTTCAGAACACCTGCACACAGAGACAGGAGCAGAGCAAGAATTCTCACTGCCAAGTAGAGTAAAGGAAAGTGACCTAATATAGGTTGGCCAGATATCAGCTCAGTGACTTGATCAAATGCCATTTCAAACATATGTTATCACTGTTTATGTCTTGTGACATGAAAACTGAAGTAGTGTATCCACGACAAACTAGACAGTGTCACAGTGTGTTTGCCGATGATGGAGGAAAAGAACAATTAAGAAAAATTATTTTCTGATTGCTCACATATTTTCACTCTTACTATGCGAAAATAAGGAAAGAAAAATCCAGTGTGTGATTATGAAACACTGGAGAAACCCGCTATGGATAGATAATGGCTTCATTTCACAATGAACACAAGCACACAGAAGGTCACCATCATTCTGGTAATACATACTTCAAACAAATGCCTCTCAGTGCTGACCTGAAGAATAAGTTTACAAGAAATATATTGAATAACAAATGTTCTTACATCAGTTAACACCTATAGAAGATACAAAAAATACTATGATTTTTTTTATTTCTTTAATGGTTTTGCTCATAAACACAAGATGGTGATGTTTGTGAGGAATGGATATATTAGCCAACACTGGCATTGCTTTTACCATTTCCCACTTTACCAATTTCCAAAAGCATCACTTATAACCCAAAGCTTTATTATTGACACTAAAATATATGGGGTTTACTACTTCCAGCAAAAGGGTCTCTTCTACCCTAAGAACTGGACAAGGACTGCGTCTGATATTTGTGTGTGTTTGAGTTTATGTTGCAATTTGTATCTCAATCCTCACTCATGAGAGGATGGCTTTTAAGAGCAGAAATAATTTTGTGTTCCTGAGGCACTTCCACACTGCAGAGGGAATGCTTTTGCAGGATCTTTGAAAAATGCACTGAGTGGTTATATGAGTAGCTGGTACAACAAACTACACTTATTCTGCTCCTAGATGGCAGAGGCTCCTTTATTTAGACCCTTCTCCTATTTACACAGATTGTGTCACATATACTAATTGCTCAAACATGAAGTATGGACAAATTGCCAGAGAAACTAACCCGCCTCCAAAGTCATACACTTTGCATCAAAACAACATCAGAATAAAGCTTTATTTTAACCCACTTTTCAGAAGTTACCCATGAATCAAGTTTTGTTTTCACACTAGAAAGCCTTAGCTTTTCCAGTTTGGAGATATCCTACCTGGATGTGGATGCTGATGCTTCACACATTTACACAAAACAGAGCAAAAGCTGTTATTCTGTTCTCCAGCAGCTGGGAATGATGAAGCCATTGGCTTCTGTCTGCAGCTCTGATAACACCTTGGTAGCAAGGCCCTCGAGCTCTGGAAAGGTCCCTCAGGCACAGTAGTAGAACATACCACATCATGATCCCATAAACCAAATTTTAATTTTGTTACCACAAAGTGGTAAGAATTTACCATGGAGACAATTCCTAAGTTATAGCAAACCATGCTTACATGCATTTCTGAAGCAAACCTCTCAGAGAACCTACTGCAGTCAAGACAACTGAACAACACCCTCAAGATTACAGTTTTGTATGAATGTCCTCTGCAGAAGAATGTGCCAACAGCACGTACTAGTCAACGTTCCAGACCACTGTGGTCATGCAGAGAAGGAGATCCAGAGAAGCTTGAACTTTTGTTTCATTAGAACTGGAAACAAGTGGATACTGCTGATCAATGTAGAGGAAAAAAAAAAAAGAAAAAGAAAAAAAAAGAAAGGCTCTATAGGTTTTTCTTTTATTATAACACATTTACCAAGTTTTAGCTGACATCTCTATGTCTTACTTAAGGAACTGCAAAATCCTACTATTTCTTGCTCTACACATATCACCTCATTTACACCTCACAAGATGTCCTTAAAGCATTCAATAGATTATGAGCTGCTGTAAAGACAAAAAGCTCTCTACAGAAGCAATAATACCTATGACTAAAAAGAGTACTCAGTATCAGAGCCAGGAGACCGTGATTAGGCCCATGGATGATGACACAGCATATATCAATAGATTAATCTATTAAATGGATACCATGGTCAAGGGACACAGAATAGGAACACAGGATAAGATGAAAAGCGTGAGACTTATTAACGAGTATCCAGGATATGGGATTTAAAACATCAGACACTCTTAAAAAGAGCAGAATACCAAGAAAAAGAACCACCCATGGGACTGTTGTTTAAAATTGTGCATTACTTATATCCATTGTGCATTCCCATGTGGTACAATCTATTAATAAAACAGATTATTCACTCTTTAGGTAATAGTACACCAAATTACCCAGAGCTTCCTTTTGCAAGCCTACTGACTTTACAGTTCCTGTTGTGCCTGTGATTAGTAATGACTGCAAGAACTCCTCAGCACTTGGCTATACTAAGTAATTTTTATCTCATCCAGTTTTGAAGATTAACATCATGCAACGTCGTCTGAGGTTTGCATCTCCTTACCAGACGTAAACACACAGCACACCTGTTTAAGCACCACATAGCTAAAATTTCACAGAAAATAGAACACCAGACGTTACATTACCTCTTAAGTCAGATTGAATATAGAAATCACAGAGCAATTTACAGTACCTTT